>VXAV01007185.1:0-14012 GCA_013399715.1 Alectura lathami | reverse complement strand
TGGGGTCGGCGTGTGGTGAGTGGGTGCGCGGCGCTCGGCGTCGGCGCTGCCGGCCGGCGAGGTGCCTTGCCGGCCGTTCCCTCGCAGTGCTCCAGCCGGGTTGCCTCGGGTGGCCGGCTTGGGAGGGGTCCCCCTGGCTCAGCCTTGAGCAGCCGGCACCGAGATGTCGTGGCTAACGAGGGGGATGAAGTCCAAGGAGAAAGAGGAGCCGGAGAGCTCCGTGAGTCGGGAGGAGAGGGGGCTGCTGGTGCAGGCTATGCTGGAGCATGGGGGGGATCCCTGGGATTATAAAACTATTGGCCAGGACCCCACTCTTAAAGCTGCTGAAAGGCTCTGGGTAAACTACGTTTCCACATACCATCCTAAAGGAGAAAAGAAGTGCTCGGCCCTGCAGTGGCTGTTCTTTGATCTGGCCAGTGTTTTACAGACCGCAGTCGAAGAGAAGGAGCAGTGCATAAAGAACTTGCAGAGCAATTTGCAGGTGGCTCACAACGAAATCCGTGCGCTGCGCGGTGATAACGCACTGCTGGCTGAGAAGGTGGAGCAGCTGGGAAAAGTGAAAGAGGAGCTCGGAGTGGAGAGCGCCGATAACGTCCAGTTAAGAAAGAAAGTGCAGTGCCTAGGCAGGCTGTTATTGCTAGGGAAAGGGATGGATCAAAGCAAAGCAGCAGCTCTGGGTGAGGCAAACTGGGACCCAGAGGTGTGGGACGGGGATATCTTGGGCTCAGAGAACCAGGAAAGCTCATCGGTGCAAGAGGTGGGGGCTGAGGGTGCTGGGAAAACGAAGCCAGTGGAGGGAGATAGAAGCCCGGGAGCAGGGGATATGGATGTTTCCAAGAAAGAGAAAGTCTGGAAGAAAGGGAAGGAGGGGTGGCCTGTGTGGGTGAACCGGATTTGGAGCTTAGAACAGCACAAGTCTTTCACGCACAAGGCGGCAAAGCGGGTGGTCACGGCCATAGGGCTGTCCTGGCCGAAAGTGGGGGCCGTTATCAGAGCCTTGCCCCCTGATGAGGCTTCGGGGGGAGAAATCCTAAGGCTGGTGATTAGAAACTTGGGAGAATATGAGCCTCTCAAGGATAACATGGAAGGGGAACCTTGGAGAGATGTCCAGGAGGCGTCAGCTTACATGTGTGGGAATGTGGTGCTCCGGGTGCTAAAGCAGCAGGAGAAACCGGTGAGCTCTGACTTCGACATCCTCAGCGTGAATGTGGAGCAGGGAGACATTGCGGTGCTGGCCTGCCGTGCTCCGGAGGCCCATAAGGGGTTCTTCATCCGCCTGGGCTCCACGCTGATTGGTCGTCCCCTCCGTGAGTGCATGGCCATGCTAGAAAATCTGGGGACCCTTGTGGGGGCAGAGGGGAAAGAGAAGGTGAAGAAGGAGGTGATAGGCGTGAAGGCGAGGAAGTACATTCCTAGAGGAATAATTTGGAGATACTTAATCAATCAGGGAGTGAACAAAGAAGAGCTAGATAGTCAGCCCACAGGAGTTTTGCTTGCCAGAATGAAGAAAATCCTTCAGGAAAAGGGGATGAAACAAGAGGAGATTTGGGAAAAACTAATGCAGATAAAGCCATCTCCTCCTCCTACACGAAAGAAAAAACAATACCCATCACTGAGGGACCTTAAAGATTAGAGGTCCCAAGCCCTGCTCTCAGTGAGATTAGCCTCCACCACGCTGACTTGGTGTTCCAGGGGAAGGGACTGTGTGGAGATGCAAAGTCTGCTGAAGGGCAGTGGGGGGTCACAAATACTTTTGCAGTTGGTATGGGCTCAGAAGCAACATTACTAGATAATGGGGGTCCTCCTCTCTGGGTAAATCAGACTGGATGTTAGGAGTAGACAGGGGAAAATTAGAGAGGAAAAAAGTTGAAGCGCAGGTGTGCATAGGGGAAGATAAATTGGATGGGCAGATAATTCTTGTGAAAGTGGGGGGGAGTGGGGGCAAATGTGTTAGGAAGGAATTTCCTGTATCAGTTCAAGGTAGATCTGTCCAAGGGCAAACTACATGGTGTTGCTGCTTCAGAAAATGAAAAAATGAGGGGAGTCTTTAAGTCAGTGAAGTGCTGGTGTAAAAGTAAAGCAGAAATAGTGTCTTTGTTTCAGCTGGGACAGAGTTGATTTTCCTCTTAGTGCCTGGTATGATGCTATGTTTTGGCTTTAGGAGAAAAACAGTGCTGATAACACACATTCTAGCTGTTGTTGCTGAGTAGTACTGCACAGAGCCAAGGATGTTTCAGTTTTTCAGCATCTTGTGCTGCCCTGCCAGTGAGGGGTGGGGGTGAGCACGAGGAGCTGGGAGGGGACAGAACCAGGACAGCTGACCCCAAACTGACCAAAGGGATGTTCCATACCATGTGGCATCATGCTGAACTGGAGGAGCTGGTGGGTGGGGGGCAGCTGCTTTTCGGGGACTGGCTGAGCATCAGTCAGGATGTGGTGAGAAATTGTACTGTGCATCACTTGTTTTGTAAGTGGGAATATATATAACCATTACTATTAATATTTTTTCTTTTTTGTCTTAGTAAACCCACAAGTTCTCCTTTGTTTTTTTCCAAATTCTTGAGTGCTATTAAGAGGGACTTCAGGGTGCTGGGGCAGTAAGTCCCATTGGTGGCTGGAAGAAATGTGAAAGGTACAGGAAAACTCACCTCATCAACGCATGGCCAAGAGGCTGGTGCTATCAGAAGAATTTTGGCTTTTTTTGATCATGGGTGGCATTATTTGGCACCTGGTCTGCAAGTGACAGATGGGACCCACCTATCCCAAAGGAGGAAAAGGATTCCAGCCCAGGAACTGGTGGGACTCATTGAGAGGGCTTTCAAATAGGTTTGAAGGGGGAAGGGGATAAAAACCAGGCTCACTAGATATGAGCCTGGGAGCAGCATGCCAGGGGTGAAGGTGAAACTAATAGCCCAGCTGAAGTGCATCTACACCAATGCACGCAGCATGGGCAACAAACAGGAGGAGCTGAAAGCCATTGTGAGGGAGGAAAACTATGACTTGGTCGCCATCAGCCAGGGCCAGTGGGATCACTGTCATGACTGGATCACTGTCATGACTGGAGTGCTGCAATGGATGGATATAAGCTCTTGAGAAGTGATAGGCAATGAAGGAGGGGCAGTGGTGTGGCTTTCTGTGGCAGGGAGTGTTTTGATGTTGTGGAGCTCAGTGCTGGGAATGATAAGGTCGAGTCCTTATGGGTAAGGATGGATCGGGGGAAGGCCAATAAGATGGACATCCTGCTGGGAGTCTGTTACAGACTGCTGTAGAAGTCAGCTGTCAAAAGTCACACAATTGGCAGCTTTTGTTCTTCTGGGGGACTTCAAATTGCCTGACATCCGTTGGAAATACAATATGGCACAGAAGAAGCAGTCCAGGAGGTTCCTGGAATGTGTGGAATATAGCTCCCTGACGCAGCTGGTAAGAGAGCCTGCCTGGGGGGGCACCCCACTAGACCTGCCCTTTATGAACAGAGAAGGACTGGTGGGATACATGGTGGTCAGAAGCTGTCTTGAGCATAGCGACCACAAAATGATAGAGTTCTCTGTTCCTGACTTCACCAAGAGGAGGGTATGCAAAACTGCCTTGGACTTCTGGAGGTCAGACTTTGAACTGTTTAGGACATGGGCTGGGAGACTCCCTTGGGAGTTGGTTCTGAAGGGCAAAGAGGTCCAGGAAGGCTGGACATTATTCAGGAAAGAAATCTTAAAAGCGCAGGCCTGGCCATCCCTGTGCCCCATAAGACAAGCTGACGGGGAAGAAGACAGGCTGGCCTGAATAGGGAACTGAGACGCTGCGGCGGGGGGGAGAAGAGTTACCTTCTTTGGAAGAAGGGACAGGCAACTCTGAAAGGGTACATGGATGTTGCTAGAACATGCAGGGAGAAAATTAGACAGGCGAAAGCACAGCAAGAACTTCTCCTGGCCGCTGTTGTGGAGGAGGAGGGCCAACGAGAACCTCCATCCTTTACTGGATGAGGAAGGGAGCGTTACCACCACGGATCAGGAAAAGGTGGAGGTACTCAATGCATTCATTACTTCTGACTTTAATAGTCAGACCAGTTACTCTAAGGGTACTCAGACCTCTGATCAGAAAGCCAGAGATGGGGAGCAGGATAAACCCCCCAGAATTCAGGAGGGAACAGTTGTTAGACCTGTTACTCCACCTCCTAGACTGTCAAAGTCCATGAGGCTGGATGGGATCCACCTCAGTGTACTGAGGGAGCTGGCAGAAGTGCTTGCGGAGCCTCTGACCATCATTTGTGAGCAGTCCTGGCTAATTGGGGAGGGCTCAGATGACTGGAGGCTTGCCAGTGTGATGCCCATGTACAAGAAGGGTTGGAAGGAGGATCCGGGGAACTAGAAGTGTGTCAGCCTGGATGTTGGATGTTAGGAAATACCTCTTCTGAGGGAGTGGTGAGGCATTGGAACAGGCTGCCCAGGGAGGTGGTGGAGTCACCATTCCTGGAGTTTTTCAAGAAACATGCTGATGTGGCACTTAGGGACATGATTTAGCAGGCATAGTGATGTTGTGTTTACAGTTGGACTGGATGGTCTTAGAGGTCTTTTCCAACCTTAATGGTTCTATGATTCTATGATAAGGGCAACAAAGCTAGTGAAGGGTCTGTAGCATAAGTCTTATGGGGAGCGGCTGAGGAAATTGGGACTGTTTAGTCCAGAGAAGAGGAGGCTCAGAGGAGACCATGTACTCTACAACTAACTGAAAGAAAGTTGTAGTGAGGTGGGAGTCGGCTTCTTCTCTGAGGTAACTAGTCATAGAATGAGAAGTAATGGCCTCAAGTTGCACCAGGGGAGGTTCAGATCGGTTATTATGAAAAATTTCTTCTCAGTAAGAGTGATGAGGCACTGGAAGACTGCCCAGGGTGGTGGTGTATTGACTGGCCCTGAAGATGTTCCAGAAATGTGTTGATGTGGCACTCGGGACATGGTTTGGCTGCTCAGGGCTATGAGCAACCTGATCTAACAGCAGATGTCCCTGTTCACTGCAGGGGAGTAGGACTTGACCTTTAAAGGTCCCTTCCAACTCAGAAATCAATTCTATGATTCTATGGTTTAGTGGGCATGGTGGTGATGGGTTGATGGTTGGACTAGATGATCATAGAGGTCTTTTCCAGTCTTAATGATTCTAGGATTCTATGACTTAATGAGATTCAAAATGGCTAGATATCCTTTACTATTTGCTACACTGAGGGTAGGATTGCACAATCAATCAAAGATCAAATCTTAGCAAATCTAATACAGCTTAAAACTATAAATCACTTACTGAGCATTGGTGTCGACAAGGCGTCACCACGTCAAGGTGGATGTCTGCACAGGAGTAAGTAACCTTGAGAAGCATGACTACTCGAGGGGTGATCCTGATGTGCAGCCAGCTGTTTGCAAGGAGAGCTCAAAGCAGCTCTTGGGCTGCTTGCTATTTTATAGTGTAAGATGACTGAGTCATAGTCATAGTATTTGGAGGCAATCAGCTCCAGTGCAGGTGTGTTGTGGAGCAGCAAATCGCAGGGTGTGAGGGGTGTCCTGAAATTGAGGAGACCCTGGGGTGACGAGAGAGCTGACTGGAACTGCTGTGAGCTGCCAGTGTGAGAGCAGCCAGTGAGGCATGGGTAGGGCCAGGAGCAGTGGTGGGATATTTAAGTATGGCATGACCACCCTGACAATGATTTTCTGAGATGATCAGCTCCAGTGCAGGTGTGTTCTGCAGTGAGGGGTGTTCCTGAAATTGTGGAGACCCCAGGGCAATGAGAGATCTCACGAGTTGCCAGGAGCCGCCAGTCCTTGTGAGATCAGCTGGTGAGGCATCAGCAGGGCCAGGAGCAGTGGTGGGATATTTAAACATGGTGTAACTGCCTTAATGACAATTTTCTGAAGGGATCAGCTCCAGAGCAGGTGCATTCTGCAGCAGAGGGGCAAACCCTACCCACAGGGAAGTCTGCTGCCTTCCTGGGGCCTGGGTCAGGGACATCACGAGGAAGATCCCTGATCTTGTGCAACCCTCTGATTACAACCCACTGCTGGTAGTCCAGGTTGGCAGTGATGAAGTGGCTGAGAAAAGCTCGAGCCCTATTAAGAGGGACTTCAAGGTGCTGGGGCAGTAAGTGGAAGGAGCATGACTGCAGGCAGTGTTTTGCTCAGTCCCTTTCCTGGCAGGGAGAAATAGTGAAAGGTACAGGAAAACCCACCTCATCAACGCTGAGGCTGGTGCCTTTGGAAGAATTCTGGCTTTTTTGATCATGGGTGGCTTTATTTGGTATTGCCCCATGTTGGGCGCCAATTATGGGAGATCAAACAGCAAGGCATTCATAGGTAAAAGGCAGCAAAAAGCCAGCCGTTTATTGTGCAGTTGTTTTGATTATATATCCTCCCGAAGTGACCACGCAGTCTACAAAGATAAAGTGCTCAGTTACAATTGAGTGCTTTGAAAGTACGCCCCCTAGCTACCACATTTGATTGGTGCCTTACTGACCAACCCCGTTGTTCTTCAGTAGCATCTTGCAGTTGTTTTCCAAAATATGATTTCCTTATCTTGTTGTGCAGGAATATTCTTGGGAACGCTGGACTGTTCACAAGCTTGGGTTGCTCACATGCCTGTTGCTCTGTAAGAAATGCTCTGCAACAATTTGGCACCTGGCCTGCTGGTGACAGATGGGACCCACCTATCCCAAAGGAGGAAAAGAATTTCAGCCCAGGAACTGATGTGACTCGTTGAGAGAGCTTTAAACTAAATTTGAAGGGGGAGGGGGTTAAAACCAGGTGCACTGGAGATGAGCCTAGGAGCAGTGTGCCAGGGTCCAAGGGGAAACCGATAGCCCAGCTGAAGTGCATCTACACCAATGCACGCAGCATGGGCAACAAACAGGACAAGCTGGAAACCGCTGTGCAGCAGGAAAGCTATGGCTTGGTTGTTGTCACTGAAATGTGGTGGGACTGCTCTCATGACTGGAATGCTGCACTGGATGGCTATAAGCCTTACAGAAGGGATAGCCAGGGAAGGAGGGGTTGGAGCCGGGCTCTCTATGTTAGGGAGTGTTTTGATGCTGTAGAGGTCATTGCTGAGAATGATGAGGTTGAGTCCTTATGGGTAAGGATCAGAAGTCAAACATGGTGGACATCCTGGTGGGAGTCTATTACAGACCACCCAACCAGGACAAAGAGACAGATGAAGCGTTATACAAGCAGCTGGCAGAGGTCACGGGATTGTCAGCTCTTGTTGTTCTGGGGGACTTCAGTTTGCCTGACATCTGTTGGAAATACAACACAGCACAGAGGAAGCAGTGTAGGAGCTTCCTGGAATATGTGGAAGATAGCTCCCTGATGCAGCTGGTAAGAGTGCCTACCAGAGAAGGTGCCCTGCTAGAACTGCTATTTATGAACAGAGAAGGGCTGGCGGGAGACATGGTGGTTGGAAGTTGTCTGGGGCATAGTGGCGATGAAATGATAGAATTCTCTGCTCTTGGAAGTCAGGAGGGGAGTCAGCAGAACTGCTACATTGGACTTCCAGAGGGCAGACTTTGAACTGTTTAGGACATGGGTTGAAAAGGTCTGTTGGGAGTTGGTCCTGGAGGGCAAAGAGGTCCAGGAAAGATGGACATTATTCAGGAAAGAAATGTTAAAGGTGCAGGAACAGTGTGTTCCCCTTGTGTGTGCCACAAGATGAGATGACAGGGAAGAAGACTGGCCTGGCTGAAGAGGGAACTTTTGTTAAGACTCCAGGGTAAAAAGAGTTTATCTTCTATGGAGGAAGGTACAGGGATGTTGCTAGAATGTGCAGGGAGAAAACTAGAAAGGCAAAAGCACAAGAACTCCACCTGGCCACTGTTGTTAAAGATAACAAAATGTTTTTACACATATACTAACAGCAGGAGGGCCAAGGAGAATCTCCATTCTTTATTGGATGCGGCAGGGAACATTACCACCACGGATGAAGAAAAGGTGGAGGTACTCAATGCATTCATTACTTCTGACTTTAATAGTCAGACCAGTTATTCTCAGGCTACTCAGACCTCTGATCAGAAAGCCAGAGATGGGGAGCAGGATAAACCCCCCAGAATTCAGGAGGGAACAGTTAAACCTGTTACTCCACCTAGACCCTCAAAGTCCATGAGGCTGGATGGGATCCACCTCAGTGTACTGAGGGAGCTGGCAGAAGTGCTTGCGAAGCCTCTGACCATCATTTGTGAGCAGTCCTGGCTAATTGGGGAGGGCTCAGATGACTGGAGGCTTGCCAGTGTGTTGCCCATGTACAAGAAGGGTTGGAAGGAGGATCCGGGGAACTAAAAGCATGTCAACCTGACCTCAGTAGCTATCGCAGGGGATGAAAGCAGCCAGCAGACATTCTGAGGGGCTAGTAAAAAGTTACAAAAAGCTCTCTTTATTCCCAAGTTTCTTACATATATATCACCTAGCTATCCGATCACATACTTTACTGGTTACATGTTAAAAAGCCATTGGATACGTTTCGCGTACATGCTCCTAGCAACTACACTTGATTGGTCTTCTGCTCTAGGTCAGTCACCCCTCTGTCCACCTCAGTAAGTACCTTGGCATCTTGTGTTTATTCGAGACATTCCTTCCTGTCTCGTTGTCATGGCACTGATAATGTCCCTTATTGTTTCACAAATGAGAGGTGCCTTCCTTGTCTCGTTGTCATGGGTACACTGAAAAAGTTCCTTTATCTGGTCAGGTCAGCAGAGTTGTTTGTAGGCTGGGTTGCTCAAGTGTTGCTCTACAAGAAATCTACTACAGGTAGCAGGGAAGGTTATGGAGCAGGTTGTCTTGAGAGTGGTCATACAGCGTGTGTGGGACAACCGGGAACCTAGGGATGTTAGTCAGCAACCGGCTGAACATGAGCCAGGAGTGTGCCCAGGTGGCCAAGAAAGCTGAGGACATCCTGGCTTGCATTAGGAAGAGTGTGGCCAGCAGGACTAGGGAGGTGATTGTCCCCCTGTAGTCAGCACTGGTGAGGCCACACCTTGAGTACTGTGTTTGGTTTTGGGCTGTCACTACAAGAAGGACACTGAAGCCCTGGAGTGTGCCCAAAGAAGGGCAGCAAAGTTGATGAGAAGGGTCTGGAGCACAAGGCTTATGAGGAGTGGCTGAGGGAGCTGGGGCTGTTCAGTCTGGAGAAGAGAAGGCTCAGGAGGGACCTTATTGTTCTCCAGAGCTACCTGGAAGGAGGTTGTGGTGAGGTGTGGGTTGGCCTCTTCTTCTAGGTAACTAGTGAAAGGATAAGAGGTAACAGCCTCGAGCTGTGCCTGGGGAGGTTCAGGTTGGATGTTATGAAAAACTTCTCTGAGGGAGCGGTGAGGCATTGGAACAGGCTGCCCAGGGAGGTGGTGGAGTCTCCATCCCTGGAGGTGTTCAAGAAACGTGTAGATGTGGCAGTTAGGGACATGATTTAGCAGGCGTAGTGATGTTGTGTTGACAGTTGGAGTAGATGATCCTAGAGGTTTTTTCCAACCTTTATGATTCTAAGTTATGGGAGACTGGATGCTTGGTGCAGGGGGAGGAACCTTCCCCTTGTCCTTGAAGTCCTCCTGAACAACAGATATGAAGCTCTTGGGGTGGAAAGAGAGGAAGGTATAGGTAATGATTCAGACCTGGAAAGGGAGGACTGATGTAAATTGGTCCAACCAAGGGCCTGGGGTCTAAACCAGTTCCTATTTAAAAAAAAAAAAAAAAAAAAAAGCAGGTCTTAGTAATTTTAGTAATTGGGTACTCCTTGCTGAGAGGCACTGAGGCACCCATTTACTGCCTGGATAACCTCCCCAGAGAGGTTTGCTGCCTGCCTTGGGCCTGCATTTGGGATGTCAGGAAGAGACTACTGGGTCTTATAAAGCTGGAAGACTACTACCCACTCCTCTTTCAAGTAGGGTCACAGGTGGCTGCAAACAGGAAATTAAAACATATTAAGAGAGGCTTTGTGTCCCTTTGGAAAATGCAGAACGGAGCAGGAGCACAGGTAGTGTTCTCCTTGATCGTCCTGGTTGGTGAATGGGACCCAGGCAGAAGGAGGAGAACAGATCAGCTGAATGAATGGATGTGTGGATGGTGTCATGCCCAGGGTTTTGGGTTCTATGATCTTGGGTGCACCTTTGAGAGACCGGGCATGTTGATGTCTGATGGGACACAACTGACAAGGAGGTGCAAGAATGTTCTGGGTAGCAAGCTGACTGGACTGACAAGCAGGGCTTTAAACTAGATTTGATGGGGAAGGGAGATGTACTTCTGTGTGACAGAGAATGGCCAAGGAACACTGCTAGCTTGGGAAGCAGTGTTGGGAAACCTCAGATTTATCCCAGCGGAATTTGGGAGGGCTCCCATAAGAAGGTAGCAGTCCTGGCTAATTGGGGAGGTCTCAGATGACTGGAAACTTGCCACTGTGATGCCCATGTACAAGAAGGGTCGGAAGGAGGATCCGGGGAGCAACAGGTGTGTCAACCTGACCTCAGTAGCAGGGAAGGTTATGGAGCAGGTTGTCTTGAGTGTGGTCACACAGCATGTGTGGGACAACTGGGTGATCAGGCCTAGCCAGCATGGATATAGCACCCCCCCCGCAAAGCCACTTCCCTAAAGGGGGGCTATAAGAAAGAAGGGGACGGACTCTTTTGCAGTGTCTCTTGTGATAGGACTAGGGGAAACGGTTTCAAACTAAAAGAGGGAAGATTTAGATGAGATATAAGGAAGAATCCTTTTAAAGTAAGGGTGGTGAAGCACTGGAACAGGTTGCCCAGAGAGGTGATGGAAGCCCTGCCCCTGGAGACATTCAAGGTCAGGCTGGACAAGGCTCTGGGCAACCTGATGTAGCTGTAGGTGTCCCTGTTCACCACAGGGGAGTTGGACTAGATGGCCTTTAAAAGTCCCTTCCAACTCAAACGATTCTGTGATTTATGAAAGGCGGGTCCTGCTGGACCAACCTCATCTCCTTCTATGACCAGGTGACCTGCCTGGTGGGTGAGGGAAAGGCTGTGGATGTAGTCTACCTAGAGTTCAGTAAAGCCTTTGACACTGTCTCCCACAGCATTCTCCTGGAGAACCTGGCAGCCCATGGCTTGGTCAGGCGTACTCTTCAATATGTAAAAACCTGGCTGGATGGCTGTGCCCAGAGCGTGGTGGTGAATGGAGTTGAAACCAGCTGGTGATCTGTAACAAGCGGTGTTCCCCAGGGGTCCGTACTGGGGCCGGTCCTCTAACATTTTTATTGCTGATCTGGATGAGGGGATTGAGTGCATCCTTGGTAAATTTGCAGATGACACCAAGCTGGGAGGAAGTGTTGATCTGCCTGAGGGAAGGAAGGCTCTACAGAGGGATCTGGATAGGCTGGATCGTTGGGCTGAGACTAACTGCATGAGGCTCAACAAGAGCAATTGTTGGGTCCTGCGCTTGGGTCGGAACAACCCCATGCAACGCTACAGGCTTGGGGCAGAGTGGCTGGAAAGCTGTGTGGAGGAAAAGGACTTCGGGATGTTAGTCAGCAACTGGCTGAACATGAGCCAGCAGTGTGCTCAGGTCCAAGAAAGCCCAGGGCATCCTGGCTTGTGTCAGAAACAGTGTAGCCAGCAGGACTAGGGAGGTGATCATCCCCCTGAATTTGGTGTTGGTTCACCACTGTGTTGAGTTTTGAGCCCCTCACTACAAGAAAGACATTGAGGCCTTGAGCATGCCCAGAGAAGGGCAACAAAGGTGGACCTTTAAAGTTCCCTTCCAACTCAGGTGATTCTATGATTCTAAGCTGACTGGACTGACAAACAGTGTTTTAAACTTGATTCAGTGGGGAAGCGGGATGTACTTCTGTGTGACAGAAGGGCCAAGGAACACTGCCACCATGCTGCTCCCTGCTCTCTTTCGCCTCCGATTGCCTTTGTGGACACACATAGGTCAGGAGACACTCCCATAATTTCCAATTTGTTGGATTTATTGCTCTCAGTTCCTTTGATATTGTATTATCTTGCATTCCTTTGCTGGTTTTAGTAAACTAATTCTCTTTTGCCTCAATTGCCTCCTCTGTTCTCCTTTACTCAGCCTCTGTGAACGCGGGGGGGGGGGGGGGGGGGGGGGAGGGGGGGGGGGGGGGGGGTTGGGTCAGGGGACTAGGCCCTCTCAAGGGACAATCTTTAATTAACCCACGACAACATCTTTGTTGGTGACATAGACAGTGGGATTGAGTGTACCCTTAGTAAGTTTGCAGAAGACCCCAAGCTGTGCGGTGCTGTTGACATGCTAGAAGGAAGGGATGCCATCCAGAGGCACCTAGACAGGCTGGAGAGGTGTGTCCATGCCAACGTCATAACGTTCAACAAGGCCAAGTGGAAGGTCCTGCACCTGGGTTGGGGCAATTCCAAGCACAAATACAGGTTGGGTGGAAAATGGCTGGAGAGCAGCTCTGAAGAGAAAGAGTTGGGGGTGTCAATTGATGGAAAAACTAAACATGAGCTGCATCAAAAGTAACATGACCAGCAGGATGAGGGAGGTGATTCTGCCCCTCTACTCTGCTCTCATGAGATCCCACCTGGAGTACTGCTTTCAGGTCTGGAGCCCCCAACACAAGAAAGACATTGAGCTTTTGGAGGGGGTCCAGAGGAGGGCCACAACGATGATCAGAGGTCTGGAGCACCTCCCCTGTGGGAACAGGATGAGAAACTTCAGCCTGGAAAAGAGAAGTCCCTGGGTGTACCTTATAGCAGCCTTCCACTACCTGAAGGGGCCCTACAGGAAAGCTGTGGAGGGACCTTTTACAAGGGCATGTAGTGACAGGAAAAGGTGGCGTGGCAGTTTGCGCGGCAGTTCGAGTAGGCGGTGCAGAGCACCTCTCCACACTTTAGAGGACAGAACACCGTCGGTCGCTGCTCTCCGATAGTTCTAGACCTAGCCCTGGTCACCACCCGGCAGAGAGTCCTTACCAAAAAGAACGTGGTGTCTCATGGAGACCACACGTGTGCATGCGGCGGTCCAGGTCTCAGGCTGTAGGGAGTGCCTGAGTCTGGTGCTGCTGCTGGAGGGTAGCAGAGGTACCTCCTGCCTGAGATGTGAGCCGGTGGATGATCTGCTTAGTCTAGTGGCCCAGCTAAAGGAGGAGGTGGAAAAGTTAAGAGAGATCAGGGACTGCAAGAGGGATATAGACAGGTGGATCTCCTCCTTGCCAGAGCTGAGAGAAAAGCACCAGGAGGATGCTCCAAGAGTAGAGGTGGATCCCCTACCCTCTCAAGGTCAATCAGAAGGGGAGGGCCCAGGAGACAGAGGAAGTGGAAATAGGTCCCTACTAGGAAGGGTAGGCAGACCCCCCCCCTCCAAAGCCTACCTCACCTGCCCAGGTGCCATTGGCCAACGGGTACATGGCTCTGGAAGTGGTGGAGCAATTAAGGGAGACTGCAGATGAAGGTAGTTCTGAGATGTTGTTTGGGGCAAGCCGGTCACTCAAATCCCCACACCTCAAGAATTCTTCTACTAAGAAGAAAAGGAGGGCGATTGTTGTAGGGGACTCCCTCCTGGGGGGAACGGAGGGTCCCATTTGCTGACCGCACCCTACCCATAGGGAGGTCTGCTGCCTTCCTGGGGCCTGGGTCAGGGACATTAGAAAGAGGATCCCTGACCTGGTGAAATCCTCTGACTACTACCCGCTGCTGGTAGTCCAGGTAAGCAGTGACCTCGAGCAGATCAGCTGAGGAGCGGAGCCCCATGCCGAAGCACCGTTCCTCCAGGGTCCTGATCGCGGCAAGAAGAGGCAAAAGGGAGGCGTCAGGAGCACGAGGCAGATCTGCCAGCACCCCCCACACACCCGGCAGCGCGGAGGCTCTGACGCGGAGTGGGCAGAGACAGGAGTGCCGGCGTCTCCCCTGGGCGTACAAAGGCGGTCCGTGGGGAGCACGGCGACCCAGGAACGGGGCGAACAGGACGGGCGAACAGAGCGGGGCACGGCAGAGGGGCATGGCGCGGCAGTGGGCACAGCAGGGCGCGCAGGCAGGGCGAGCAGGCGGCGCAGGGTGCTTCTCCACC
>VXAV01007183.1:660978-679466 GCA_013399715.1 Alectura lathami | reverse complement strand
CTGCTAATAATGCTACAGGGGTATTGTTAGAGGAAAACATGCAACACCTACCGAAGGGCAGAACAAGAAGTTAACGTTTCAGGTCGCACAACACGTGAAGTTATACAATTTAACATACAAAAAAAATGATGCATAAAGCATTCAACTTAAGAAATGCTGTAAGGTATTTTCCCAACTTAAAACAAACAAACAAAATAAACCCAATCCACACACACAACTGTTTACAGTGCTCTGGCAGCTAACAGTTGTTTCATAACTAGACTTGTTTTATCTGGAATGTATGCAGGCAGCATATAAGCTTGCTACGTAGTTGCTCAAAGGGGCTGTCCTGCCTTAGAAAACACCCTTACAGCAAGCTTTGGTGAACAAGCCGATGCCTAGCTATCGTGCTCTCTGCCCTTCCTGGCAGGCCTGTAAAACCTCTAATTAAGTAACTTAGAAGTAGCTGTGAAACAGAAGCAATGCGCGTAACCATTCTACCTGTCATTAGGTGCAAAGAGGATCAAACACGGGTTTCCTAACACTCCCAATGTATTCCTTGACTCACCTCCCTTATTCTTGTTTTGGTTTTACATTAACGTCATTGTGTTTGCAATCCGCTAGCATCACACACTGAAACCATCTATCCTAAGAATAAGCAGGTGGACAACATTTCAACGCACCTTGTGTCACTTCTCTGCTTGTGTGACCTCAGCTTCAGCACAAATGATCCTTTTAGACTGCTGCAGAAAAGGAGTGGCAGCCACTTGGGAATTAAAAACATTTAGTGCTGGAGGGGTATGTAAGGTGTAGTATGCAATTTCCCCTTTAAAAACTCTTAACTGATACAGACTATCTACCTACTAAACCCTGCAAACTAATTAAAACAAATCAAATAATGAATCAGATGCTTCCTCAAAGATAAGCAGATTACTATGAAAGGGCAGCAGCCAGTAGACATTATTATTCTTTACAGATGCCTGAGAACTTTTCGTCCCTCTCTCGAATATCACTAACCCACGTTTTAACCATACAAAGCCAGAGACAAGCCCTGGGACTCCGCTGAGACTTAACCACACAGGCAGGTCAGCACTGACATGCAAAGCATTCTCACAGCGTGCTGCTGACAGCAACTATTTTGTCACATCACAGGAGAAAAACTGTTTTGCTAAGCAAGCTGAACAGTTTCAGGGTTGCGCTTCACTGTTTGCGACAGTGCCACCTATTGACCAGCCACTGCATGTTCTTTTACTACAGCAGTTTGGAAGCACTCTGGAAACCAACATTTAAACGAGCATAACTGGGTCAGCAATCAAACTGGGACGCTGTGCAGTAACCGTGTATTTCTGAAACTGAGTACGAAACTTCACTTCTTCAACTGTAAGCTATCCTTGTATGGACATCTGACAGCTAGCCTCTGAGTTTTACAAAAACCTAAATCTATTCCCATGCTTGCCTCTCCCTCTCATTTCAGATGTTTCATACTTGTAAAGTTTAGAAAATGTTAACAGATAGTCTATCAGACCTCTTTCTTTCAGCAAAGGAGAAAATGAAAATTATCATTTTTATGCTGGTAAGAGACACAGCATTGAGATGTGTCAGAGTAATTATGAGTAAATACCAACCAGACAGCAACAGAAAGGAAAAAAATCCACCTGCTACTACTTTATTCTCAGCAACATCCACACCATTCTGTAGTCTGTTCTTCCCTGGTCAGCTTGAAAAAATGACTGCCTGTGTACTCTTGAAACCCCCTGAAACAACCCCTTGAAAATAATCCTATTTAATTACTGGTGCAACTCATTCCAGCATAGTGCAAAACAATTCTTTCTACCCAATGTACCTCTGACTTAGAATTAAGTGAAAATTTCTATCCTACATACACTAAAGCTAAAGATCTACCTCTTGCTTATTTCAGACTGCAAGAAAACCTTTCTAAAAAACAGACTTCCACCACTGTGGCATGCATACGGCATAAGATGACATGCAGTCACTGCCTGGACCACTGAAGTTTCTGCAGCTGCACATGGCGAGGTGAAAAGTGCTGCATCCATCACTGACCACAACATGGGAGTTAACACAAAATTTGTTAAACAAACTGTAAAATGCAAACAAACAAAATCCAGAAAAAAAAAAACACACCACCTCAATTTCAAATCAGCTAACACACTGACCATTATGTACTGCTAATGGAAGTGTCAAGTTGCTGATTTAAACTGGCGCATCTTAAGATCTAGTACCTTCTTCACAAATTATTAGCCCACTCCACAAAAATAGGTGCAGAATATGGAGTTACATTTAAAGGTCCTGCATAGTTTTCTCAGTAACTGCTGATTGTTAGCACCATATACCCAACACCTGGAAGTCCTTCATACATGTGAGAAACAAGTCCTTAAAAGCTGACACCACACAAGATTACCAGTTCAGGAACAGACTATGAAATGAGCAAAGTTGCAGGAAAAAACAAAGTTGCAGGAAAAGTGCTCTTTAGAATTAAATATTGATGTGAAATAACTTAAAGCAGTAAACTATTATGTCTTCAGCCCATACACTATGTGACAAGAAAGAACAGGTTGCACAGTTTCATGTACTAGATAGTGAAGAGACATTGAGAAAAACTTGCTCTATCTGATGCACATCACATAATTACAACAAGGACTTGTGGATATCACAGTTAAATAAGTCATAGCAAATTTAAAACTTAAAGATTATGCCTGTAGTATAACCCAGGTAAAGAAGAAGAATCAGTCAAATAGGGGAGTCCTCCACCTGGTGGCTGGAGTTGTATGTGCATTCTATGTATCACCACCAACAGGAGCAGCACACACCCAAGACCTCAGCAAGTCAGGGCAAGAGGCGTTACTCCCACTTCACCAAGCTGCTCAGTATGTTACAGATCTCTGCTATGAAGGAGCAAAACTCATGGCACACATGCAGCTGCATACCGTGCAACAGATGAGGTCTTGTAATCATAGCAGAAAGCAGACAAACAGTAATGTATATAATAAAAAATATTTGTATCCATTCGTCACATAGAAAAAGTAATGCACACAATTTATGCTTTTTATTGGGTTCCTTTCCCAGATACTTCTGCTATTTTCAGCAGAAGTGCTCAATAAACTTATTTATTCATTCAGTTTAATAACATTGTCAATTCTTTGCTCTGAAAAACGCTGAATAAACCTGTAGGAGAGCTTTAGATTTAAATGTCATAATAACTACATCCATATAATGTTTTCTCTTGTATTGTTGTATCTGTATAGTTTACAGAAATATTTTCCAGAGAGAATAAACTTACAATCAATATGACATACATGACAAAGTCAAGGGAAACAGATTTTTCCATTAATATTTTTCACTGTAGGCTAATTAAAAAGTGTGTTTTTTTTTTTTTTTTTCAGAACACCTGAACAAACCAACTTCCATACCTTGGCAGCAACAATGCTGAGGCCCATTCCATTTTGTTTTTTCAGTGTTACGGTTATAATCTCAGGTTCTTTCCTCAAAGGCTGAGCCTATCAAACGAGGAAAGAGAAAGAAAATGAAAGACAATGCACTGCCAGGCTAAGGAAATTATTTTGCAAAATAGCTAAACTACGATCAAAACTAAGTTGTTAGTGCAACACAAGACCTCTAAATCTCATCCCAGACAATATTTTTGGAACTCCATTTTCAAGCTAGAATCTCTTAATGTTTGGTTAATATGAATTTACATCATCAAGTATTGGAGTATTACATCTGTGTTCTTATCACATACTATACCTGTGTTCTGAGTTCCAACAAAGTTAGGAAATCTGCCCACTGGTTCCCCTGCCCTAATTCAGCAGAGATTATTAGTGATTCAGTTTGAAATATTACATTTGTAGACATTAACATCTACAAAACTGTAGCAACTTTTAATGAAACCTTAAGTTCAGATTCAAGAGAAAGATGAGGGTGATCAACATGGAGCTCAGATTTTAATACTGCATCTAAAAGATAATTTTGCAAAGATATTAAGGGGCTAATTAATTTCAAAGGCAGAGAGCTAAAGCCTTGAAATAAAGTTCCAAAAATTTTGACTTCTGAAAGAAAGTCAAATAAAACTCAAGACTATATAATGTCATCCAGTAAATGCTTGGTTCAGAACAGAGTAAATGAAGCTTGAGTCCCTCTGAATACAAAGCATTTCTCTTATAAGTATATATATGAAGCAATTTCTATTTAGTTGCACAAAAAATTGCTTCATATAAAGCCAGTCTTTCCCCAAAGTTCTTCTGTATGTTTGATATTCTTGGTATGGCCATTTCTTACAAACAAAACCAACCAACCAACCAAACTGTCAAGAAAAAAAAAGTCAACATACTACTAAAACAGTGTTTCTTTTTAGTAACTATAATGAAACCTAAAAGATCTTGTCACTGAAAATCTAGAAGAAAGTTCTGGACTGCAGCATAGTAATAAGTATTCAGTTGGTAACCACCTGTCCATAAAATAAAGCAGCCTGCAGGTCCATTCACATTAACAGTTATTTACAGATACACTTTTGCCAGTGTTTAAAAGGAATTTCTTCACTGTTTACTCCCACCTTGGGGAACACAATAAACAGATTCTTACATGAGAATTATATCATGCAACAGCCTAAGAAAACATTGACGTAGAAAAATCTGCAAACAGTTCCTTAAATTCACCAGAGCATTCATGAACTACACATTTACTGATGAAGCCTGTTCCTCCCAAGAAGGATGAAAACTCAATACACACAACACAATGACTTGCCAAGAAATCACTGTTCGGTTTTCAACGTTATTTCCTGAATATTACTTACTAGGTCAGCATTCTCATGTGACAGGTGACTTTCATAGTCTGCACCTTCAAAGTATATTGTCCATGTGCCCGGTGATCGTGGATGAGGTATTAGTCTACAGAAACCTGAAGGAGAAAGGGATGTTAACACAGGCATGGCATTTTGTCAAGAGACTAAGTAAAACTAAATAGCCTGCCACCAGGAAGCAACTAATGGAAGACTATTTTTTTTCAAGTATGTTAAATCTTGCATCTTACATGCAATTATGTGCTTCATTGCAATTTTATGACACCTACAAAATCCTGTACGTCTATAGCTGCTGCTTCTGAGAAACATGTATTTATTTGAAAACACTTACAGCTCACAGAAAGAGCAGCAGAATACTGCTTGTACCAACGAGACTAAAGAGATGTGACACCTCAAGCCATTTTCTAGAACATGAGCAACCAGGACTCAGAATAAGATAGCACCATGGAGATCTGCTTTGCAGAGTCTAGCTAACTAGTGCCAGCTTAAATTTGGCAGAGGGGAAGCTTGGCCTAGACTCTTCAAAATTCAGTGCAATTCTGCCATTAAGAGTGGGGTTTTGTTTATTGAGCAATTCCTGGAACTTACTGTAAAACAACAGAACTAACCTCTCTGACAGAGAGGATCCAAAAATTCTTGTAAGCCACTTGGAACATTTCTGACAACATCACAGGAATAGCCATCTTCTGGTAAGAGAAAAGGGAGCTGCAAGTCGGGATCCTCCTCCAGCTGGACTTCTCTGCCATCACTGCGAGCAAGTTCATCAGCGGTGTTTTCTGCAACAGTTACTACATTCTCTATCAGTTCCTAGACAGAAGGTAGAGAGACACCCTCACTACAACAGGATAATTTTCATTAAGGGCAAAAATTAACATTAAGAAAACACTAAGACTGCATGAAAATATTTTGGGAAATTGATTATCAGAGATACAAAACTTCTTTGGCTCCACTTTGTCCACAAAGGATGCTGCACTGCTTTACTTGTCAGATCCCATAGATAGTGCAGTTAGAGGAGAAAACTCAACAGCATTTGTTTTCACTCCAACATTTTCAAATCTTATACATGTTTTGACTTGAAATGAGAAATGCATTTAAAAACCATAGTACAGAATATGTATGTGCTGATGGTAAGCTGGAATCACAGGCAACTTTAAAATTTTGAGACTTCAAGTATACACTGTAAAACAAAATATATAGAAAAGGAACATACAACTTGTGTATACCAAGATTTACAGCTCCATCTGGACAGAGGCATACACAAAGGATCATGGCATACACAGTTCCCTAGTTTGGAAAGTTTATAAAGCAAATCTTTAATTCTATATTTACTGTGAGCTCACTTCATTATAAAGCACCCCGTAGGGTAGATACCTATTTTTAAACTAACACAAAGAGCAGAATCACTCAAGGTGCAGCAAGGAGCTGCACATTTTACATTTGGCGCTCAACTGCTCTGCTTCATATTGTAGAAAGCTCTGTGGAACTGGTATCCTTTTCACAACGCAGCTACTGCGGTGGCTAGTGCACAGTAGGCTTCCCTCCATGTTTTTGAGAGATCTGTAAGATTTCAGCAGGGTATCTACCACCAGATTGTGTGGATTGATAAAATCCAGAAGTTAACAGAAGTTAACAGAAATCAAATTCCTAACTGCTCCCCCAAAAATAAAGGTCCAAGCAACATGCTGCGTTTCTATGTTCTGTTCAAAGAGTACACCATGGAAGGGCTTCTTGCTCTTTCTAAGCAGTTCCTCCATTTTTCTGTTACCTTAAACACCATGTGCTGGTAAAGAAAACTTTACACAAAAACTTTTCAGTTGTTAAGTTTGCATTACTGAAATAATAATAATAAAAAAAATGTTACAGCAATCTTTTAAAAAGATCTGACTCTAGCACTCTGTTTCTTCAGAGTTGCATGGTCTGCCTTAGGAAACAAGCAACCACCCCTGGTTTGCCTCATCACTGTATCTGACTGAGCAGGCAGAATCAATCCTTAAGTATCTTTACCTCTAGCTAAGCAGCTTTCCTTCTGGAACAGAACTCACCCCAAAGATGTGTGATTTTCCTGGCATCAAGCCATAACTACTACAGTTCACTTATCTGCAGCAGCTTCAGTTAATACATACAAATCACCTAATGGTGAGAATTTGCTTTACCAGAGATGCAGGTGTGATTTCTGTTCTTTCTACAGCTTCTACTTGGCTCCCTAGTCTACCTTAACTATTTGGTCTTAACCTCATCCCCATTGTGCTAAAGTGCCACTCTGAATCTGTAAGTCCAAGGATAACAATTTTATTACTTGGGCACAACAAAGCACACAGTCAAGACAAACTATAAAGCCATTCTCATCAGGAAGTTCAGTTTCAGCAAATTTCAAGGAGGAAGTCAGATAAACCCAGTCTGTCTTTACAAAGTGCTCATTGAGAAGAGCCTTTTTATCATAAAAGGCACTGATTTCTAAAAGAATTGCAACAAATTAAAATATGTAAGTGTAAATACAGTTGTATTCCTTTGAAAAAATTCCAAGTCTTGAATTTTTTCAGATTTGGCAGCAGTTGAGTCAGGGTTTGAGCGTACCTGACTCTTTCACAGCAAGGAGCAAAGAAGTCCCACCTAACACTTCACAACAGCAGGAAAAGCTAGTCATACTGTAATCTTCCTTCTGACACAAAGAAAATCTATCATATTTAGCTTTATAGTTCGTTGAGGGACCCTAAAGAACAATAATAATAAAACGTGGAATTCTACCTATGAATTCTACCTTTCTACAAAGGTGTTGTCCACTGCTTGCGTTAAAGGATTCAGGATTGACAGATTTTTACATCCTACATGTTAAGAAAAAAAAAAGGCTTAGTGTTCCAGCTTCTTTCATTTGATCTCTACAGTCAAAATATCAGCCTGTTCCTTGTAGTTACACACAGAACTCACTTTTTGAAGTGGAGCGTTCAGTGTGCCTCTCCTCTACCACCTTACTGGATTCCATCCACAAATTCCATAAGGTGCAGTACAAGATGTACAGTGTTACCTCATGTTCTGATTTGTTGTATGAGAAATTTTAGTAACATCCTGCTTGAGTCGAAGTGAAGTACACCCAAAGTTTGTGGCCAGAAGCGGGCTGCTACCACCAGTACTGCTTCTTGCATGAGAACTGTCTACTCCACCTCTTCTTGCAACAATTGCAAATCAATCAATGAGATACTTATTTTCGGCCACAGTGTTTTTACTTTAAGTCCATATTACCAAGGTATGTTAAACAGCACAGCAAGTGACAGATGAGACTTACTGTTGGGATAAGTGGTTCATCTGGAGCACAGTGATAATTCTGCAACAAAGCTTGCAGCTGCAGAGAATTCAGCTTAAAGCAAGTACTGTTAATATTTGGAACATCAGCATGTGAGTACTTGTCCATGGTGAGCAACGTGGTTGCCTAAGGGAAAAAAAAAAAAGAAATTCAAATCAGAATGAAACCATAAGTTTTGCTTCTGAGTTTTCTTCAGTAAAGAGAGAAGACAAAAGTGAGAAGCTAGATTTGCTACAAAAGCAACATAAATCTCCCCAGGACAATCACTAAAAAAATCTCCTACACCTGTAAGACAAATGAATACTAAACCTATCACAAATGAGTCATATTGATTGTTCTGGTATTCGTCTCTTTTCAGCACAGTTACAGCTCAGTGTTATACACAGATATTGAACAGCATGTTGGCTAAAATCAGTATTAATTTCACTTAAAATGTTGATTTTAATGATGTTGAAAATATATTTTGTTTCTTTGCATGTTACCTATACGGTCCAGAATGAGCTCCCACAAACTACATTCGTCCACATGCTGTTCTTTAGGAACACAGAAATGCTCTTCAAGCACAGAATTATGTAAGAAGCGTTAATGAGAGATACACTCACCTGTACTATTCTGCTTAAGTGGCAATCAGCAGCCAACTCCAAACCCTGTTTTTCTGCCCAGGCTTCAATATGACCCAACTGCTGACGAACGATAGCTCCCCAATAATGGGAGCATAACCCTGAATCGGGGGCCGTAACTAATCTGTTAAAAAGCCACATGTTGATAAAATGAAACAACTGGGAGAAGAGCTGTATAGTCAGCGCAGCATTCACTCTACATCGTCGCAACAGGGACATTGCTCCAGTCAAGGTATGCAGCACATCATCTACAGAGAAAAGGCAAAGCAAATCTCATTCACATACTGTCATGTCATATGGCTGCTTTAGGCCATAAATACCAATACATAGGGATACTCAAGTTAGTGAATGCTAGGGAGAGCCTGCATGAATTTAGCTTATATACCTCTTCAAAAAGAAATTCATTGCTTCATATGCATCTTTAATGTTTTTCCAAGATGGAGTTACATTCGGCTGACAGTTGGAATACCTATCTATATATTAATTTCTGAAACAAAAATAAGTCAGGGCAAGTGACCAACACACTAGCGACAAAGACATGCTCTGCTGGATCTATCACTCCCAGACTAGGAAGCGGCTGGAGATGTGAAAGGTGAAGGTAGCTTTGGCTGCAGTGTCCGTAAGATGCACTTCTCTTGAGAGAAGTAATACAAAGAGCAGCATTACAGTCCTGGACTTAAGGAGGGTGTACTTTGATTCACTTATTCAGGCTGGCTTGTTCAGGTATGGGAGTCTGCCCTGGAGGGCAAAGGGGCCTAAGATAGCTGGCTGACCTTTTAAAACCAAAGCACAAGAACAGTCAGTTCCAGTGTGCACAAAGTCAAGCAAACACAGCAGAAAACAAGGAATTCCCAACTGAAAGGGATACAAAGGTGGATGTGGGAATGGACTACCTAACACAAATACAGAGACATTGCAAGTATGGCATTTAGAAAGCCAAATACCTGTAAGTATTGAAAGCAGCGGCAGCAAAGGATGCGAAGTGCAACAGCAATGGCTTGTATTTACTTCACTAGCAACATACTGAAAGCTAAGGAAAACGTAGGCTCGCTGCTCAGTGGAGCCAAGTACCTAGTAAATGAGGTACTTGTTGCTGTTGTAGTTTAGTTTTCACTCCTAAGGTCCCTGTGCTTAGCAGCAGTGGCTGTGGGAATATCAGTAGACGAAGATCAAACGAGGCATCACTTAACCCAGCTGGACTTACAGTAGCCTACAGGGCCAGATGCATCTGAAATGGGAATGTGGCTGACATCATTGCAAAACTATCATTTTTAAAGTACCACAGCAAGGGTGGAGGATCCTGATCACCAGAATGAGGCACTGCACCCATTGTCAAGACAGGCAAGAATAAGAATGAGGGACCTACAAAGCTAGTCTGCTGAACTTCAGCACCTGGGAGAGTGATGGGGTAAATCCTTCCACAAGCCACTTTCAAAGCATACGAGGTGTCTGAGAAGAGCTAGCACCAATTTACCAAAGGCAAACTGTGTGACCAACCTAAGATGACTGGCTTAGTAGACAAGGGGAGACTGCAGTGGATGTTGTTCCTTGCCTTGCACTTTAGCAAGGCTTTTGTCAGATTCTTCCACAGCATCCTAATAGTAAAATTATTGAGGTAAGACTGGATAAGCAAAGATGATAACTCAGGTAAAGAACTGGCTGGACTAGTGGACTTGGTGGATTTGTGGATAAAGTACAGTTTGTGACCAGCTAGAAAGTGATATCCTTCATGGACTGAGGCTGGGACTGATATTGCTTACTGACTTTATTAATGGCTTGGGTGATTGGGTGAAATTCGTTCTCAATAGTGATACCAAGCTGGGGAGACTGATACACTGATGGGCAGGGGTGTTATTCAGAAGGACCTCAACAGGCTGGAGTAACGGGTGACAGGAACTTCATGAAGATCAAAGGAAACTCCAAGTCCTGCTTCTGGGAAGGTATACCTGTGCAACAATATAGGTGGGGAGCCATCTGTACAGAAAGCAGCCTTGCAGAAAATCACGTAGAGATCCTGGTAGGTACCAAGTTGAACGTGATTAAGCAGCATGTCCTTAACCGAAAGGTGACCAGTTGCATACTAAGCTGTTAAGTTAGAAGCAGTGCACCCAGCAGAAGGGAGGGAAGCAATCCTTCCTACCCAGTCAGTGTTTGTGACACTGCACTTGGAGCAGCACTGACTCTCCAGCACAAAAAGGAAACTGATTTAATGGAGGAAATTCAGCAGAAAGCCACCAAGGTGATTAGGGTACTGGAGAAAAGGATATGAAAGAGGAACAGAGAAGTGAATTTTGATTCATTTTGAGGAAAGAGCAGGCTAAGGGCAGAGCTGCTGTCTGCATGTGTCTAATGGGAGGGTTCAGAAATGGATGCCTGTCAAAAGGTGCACAGTGATAGCATAGAACTACAGGCAACAAACAAAAACTTGAACACTGGACAGTCCAGCTAGATATAGGACAAGTACTTTCATTATAAGGGTGGTAAAAGTCAGAACAGGTTACTCAGGGATGTTGTGGAATATCCATCCCTCAGTGGAGATTCAAAAACTTGGCTAGGCAGTACTCTGAACAACCTGATCCAGCTGAGCTTGCCTTGAGCATGAAGCCAGATTAGATGGCATTCAGAAGATCCCCTCCAAACTACATTATTCTGTGATTCTAAAAACCAATACACATCATTCGTATGTCACTACTGTCTCTTCTTATCATCCGTAACAAGTTGATTCAAACAGTTCTCAAGGGTTAGGGCAACTTGTAAATGTCTTATTATTCTTAAGAAGAATTCTATTTATTTATTACTAATTAATTGCATGGTTTAGAATACACAAGAAAAGATCAAGCGGTCTAACCTATTTTAGGCCTCTGAGGATTATTTTCCTCTGGATCATCAAGGAATGCTGGCATGTAGTTATTAAGCTCTGACTGCAGACAATGAACCAGGTACCTGGAAGGGAAGAGAGGAGGGGAAAAAAAAGAAGAAATTTTAAAATCCTTTAGGTGTTTATTACGAACGATTCTGAAGAAGACAGATCTGGAAAACTACAAGATTTCTGAAATCAGTCTTATGCACATGTATTACAGAGATCCAAGCAATACATTTAAAAAAGGACATAGAGAGACTAGTTCTCCCAGACCCTTCCTAGAAATGTTGGAAGAAGAATTAGGTCATCAGGGAACAAACACAGCCACTTAAATGCAGTATCACTATCACACTTGCAAGTGAAGGTCATATGCTGCACAAGGAGGTGCCGTCAGGCCTAACTTTGGTTCTGCAAGGTTACATTATTTTTCCTCCCAAACTAGAAATGCACTTTTTTCCATTTTAAAATCTACCACGAAGAGTATTCAAAAATAATTTTCCTGTTCTGAGCCAATGCACAAGAACCTGTAATGGTCCCAGTATCCTGTGAAAATAAATTTTTGATTCCTTTATTTATCTTACATTTAGCTAGTGAAATGAAAGTTTTACTATTCTGTCACTCTAATTACTGAGCTTTTCTTTAATACTGCTTTTTTTTTTTTTTGCAATTTATTTATGCATTTTCTGTCAAAGACTGAAACCAAAAGGGAATCAACTTTAATTATATAGATAAAGGAAAATATTTCATGACTTTCTACAACTCCTCTTTCTGCTTCTGGTAATATTTTTATCAAGAAAACAGAACTGATGGCAATTTCAACCAATTCTGGTATATGTCAGTTATTGCCATCAAATAACATCTTCACAGTAGACTTCTTTCTTTTCATATTTCTGTTATGCTTTATTTGTCTTCTAAATATATCTTTCACAGTTCCGGTCACGTGAAGTTTAATATATCCATTTGAAATCTTCCATATTGCAGTATATTTTCAGTGGAGAACTCACAGTCAAAATTCAGCAACACCATTTCGCATCCAGCCTGCCCACATACAGAAAATAAAATGCCATTCCTTCCCAGCCATGGAAGTATTCTGCCTTCAATGATGCTAGCTAACTGAAGTAGCAAAGAGTTGTTTCAAGACACCAATTAACAGCACTGATCTGTGGCAAAAAGGCATCGCTTCATTAACCGTTATGTGACTTAGAGCTGATAAAAAAAATGGGAAAACTGTCAAAATAGCTACTTGCTATATCCTATTTGCCTATAATTCACCAATTGAAAAAAAAAAGTGCAAGTACATACAAAGAAGTTTGGTGTTCCTCTGATACTCTTTGAATGTTCAGGAAGGCATAAGGTTTCACAGAATACAAAGGTCTTTAATAATCAACTCCAAACCATTAAGCCTACTTGAATAAATGCTTGTCAAAACAGCTCAAGTTTTATTCCTTTTCTAGATGTTTCTAAAGATTAACAATAATAAACAAACAATAGGAATTAAGCTGCTAACTTAATAAATGAGAATTATGTTTTCCAAGAAAATATGCACCTTAGATTAAGTATTGTTAGTAGCATTAAAATACTGTTTGTAGGGTGCAACGGCCACTTCTACTTTTCTTCCAAAAGGCACTAAGAAACAGCACACCATCATGAATGGAAGAGACTGCTCAACAGTAATAATGGGAATTTGAAGCAATTGCATCACTTTCACCACACTATTTAGACCTTAAAGCTAACTAGAACTGCCAATCATGCCACTGTATAAAAGTAAAAAAAAAAACAAAAAAAAACAAAAAAAACGTTCTGTGCTATTATAAAGACATGAAAAGGCTGCATCTAAAATTGACATCCTACAAGTGAGGGAAGTACAGTGAGCCTTCTGGACGTGGTCCTGGGCAAGGATCTCTGGATGTTCCTGCTTGGGCAGAGGGCTGGAGCAGATCACCTCCAGAGGTCCCAGATATGCTGAACACTGGCTTTAAAAAAAGGATAGATCTAAAACCGGACAAAAACTAAGTCTTTCTTGCTAATCAGCACTGTGCTCACTCAAACCTGTTATTGTCACTTGAGGACACCTCTGTTTGCAGATCCATTCCTCAGAGGATTTCCTTTCCCACTGGGTACTTAATTCACGTTTTCTTTTAATCAGCATTTTAATTACTTGAGCTGACTAGCCTAGGTAGATTTTATCCCAAGCCTAAACCTAATATCAGCAGCAAATCTCATCTTTCCCCATGTCCCTATAAAAAACTTAAATTATGAGAAACTCAACTAAATTTAAACAACATTTCTCTAACTAGCACAAATAAAGCTACAAAATATTAAGCAGTTCTCTAAATGCCCTGAGATGTAAGCTACATGTTTAACAGATGTTAACAAAACAACCTGAAGCACATACAAACTACAGAAACATAGTACTTAAAACACTGATTGGCCTCTCAACTTCCCAATTCAGCCAGACGTGAGAATCAGAACCTACAAATCAGAACCTACAAAACTTCCCCTGCCAAAATGCGAAGTCCGAACAAATTTTTATTCCATTACTGGAGAAACACATGAAAGTGATACAGATGGAACTCGTGGCATAGCCCAGTGATCTATATTCATAAAACAAAGCAACTGGAAAATGAAATCCGGTCTCCCTTATAAGTCCTCCTCTCATATGTTTAACAATACACAGAAGACATCACTGCTCTAACTAAAATTTGAGGAAAATGTGAAGTTATTCTAAAAAGCATAGGAATAAAGTTGTTGTGTTAACATAGTGTTAACCGAAACAAGGTCAATAGCCTTACTTGAATGCCATTTGAACCAAGTGTGCCAAAACATCTTGAGCATCCACAGTAATTCGGCTAAGATCACGGTCTTGCTTTATGAAATTCAGTAATTCAGATGCATTTGCCATCCAAAAGGCAAGTGCCCCAGCAATATTCTTCTGTTTCTGTAAGCAGAAAGAAGCGAGAAATAATACAGAGAAATAGCTTTCTGATGAATCACTGCAATTTAAAAAGGCTCCAAAAGATAGACCAGTACCTTTTCCCATTTCACCAAACATACCTCAGATACCAGATATTTGCAAAATTTTTACATACGGTATTGCAATTGTAACTGGTGAGTTCAATTTTAACATGTTCTCCGAACACACAAAATTCTGTTGAATTGCCAATAGCAGTATCAATAAAGCCACGGCATAAGTACCTAGCTCCACAGTGCTGAGAGCGTAACCGAATGCAGTATCTGGTAATCTGGGCGCCGTCAGGCGCGTTTTCCCTAGTGCCCCCTGCCACCCTGATGCTGCACTCACTGGCTTTGATGCCAGGTGGCACAGTATCAAGTACTGATCTATCTCACCATCTCCCGACCACAAATGCCAGGCCAGGCAACCTCAGATGAAATCCAAAGAATAGGAACCACAAACAACAAAAAAGGAAAATAAAGGGAAGAAAAAGAACTTTGGTCATTTCATATCCACATTGAAGTGCGTTAAGCAGAAATTATGGAATGCCGTAAAAGTTGCAAAGTCAAAAAAGGATTTTAGTACTGCATGTTCCAGTTGCTGAATGAGTGTTATGAACCGTTCAAGTCCAGCTGTTTGAGTATTGTATTTTGATATGGAAGCAGCATGAGAAACTGAGCTAAGCCAACATAGCTAGGATCAGTTCCCAGCAGTATATCCTACCTGATCAACCTGGTCTACCTCCTGGAGAAAAACGGACGAAGGAAATCAAACAGAATAGAAGAAAGAAACTTGTGAACAATCATGATAGCTTTAGAAATCAAACACTAAATATGAAGGTACAACACTTATGTTCACAGTCACACACAGATGCATTAATCACTAGCTATGATGCAACTGAGCCCCTTTTGAAAAAAGGAATTACTCTGACAGGACTGGTAGCACAACAGCGAAGAGCTGAAGTGCCCGCACATCGTAATTAATTTAAGGAATGCCCCGTAGTAGTTGACATCCCAGACTGGTTGGTTATTCCACACTCAGTGCACCACAGGCAGCAGGGTAACTAGCTATACAAGTAACTGATCCAGGGAGCTACTTGCCCACACTGCTGCAATGGAGACAATGTACACACACAAAGGGGGACAGAAAATCCCCACCAGAAAAAAAAAAAAAAAAAGAGAATACAGAAAAATTAAATAAACAAACATCAACAAACTAAAAACACAAAACTCATTTAACATAAAACACCTAAACATAGATTAATACATGGCTTTTCAATTAAAGAACATAAACTGTGTTTTAAACAACAAAAGAGAGAATCAAATGAAATACCACACTAAGAGCTTCTTAAATACTTGCAATAAGCTACATGCAGTTGAGTAAATAAACCAAAACAAAAACCCCTCCGACACACCCACACCTATATCTGTCTGATTATTTCAAATTCAGCTTGTCATTCTTTTGGCTTTCTTATATCACTCTTCCCCACCTGCATCACAGTAAGTTTAGATGTAAAAAAATTGAGGTGTCATTAGTCAGAGAAAAAAAAATAATATATATATATTTTTTAATTGCCACTGCCTTTCTGTTTCTTCTCCCTTTCCAACCAGGCAAGCAAGAGGCTCTGAACTGACTGCAGATGGGCTGGTACAGAACAAAAGGAGATGCTCCTTCTGAAAACAGATGTTAGAACTTGCAGAGGATCAGCAACACCATAGGATGATTTGGAAATCAGAACACACAATATTGGATTGCTTCTGTGAATTTTCTATTCCAAGATTTCTATTGAAAGACTGCAGAAAGCCACAAAATTAGTTTGCTGGCAAATGATCTCTAGAGTAACTTCAGAAAGCTATCAAGTCTCCCTATTGTCGAAGGCAGCCAAAACCAAGATCAAAACTGTTACGTTTCCAGTACAGTACAAGGTTCTGTGCACTCTCCCTTTACTTCCGCTCTGTTTCGGGTGTCTCTCCCCCCTTGCCTCATGTCTGTCTTCTCCCTCAGATCTCTTTCAGTGCAGGCATGCTTTACAGCAAAGACATACAAAAAAAGCTATTTGTGATGCACAAGGTTCTTTCACAGCAATTTAACTGTGACAAATGTCAACACAACCACTCATTCTGCAGCCTAGATGAAGTAATACGACAGAGCTTAGCTAGTACTGTTTATCCTCCTACAAGATTGGTCCAAACAACTCCTTCCTGATCAATCTTTAGAATCATAGAATAAAATTGTCTAGGTTGGAAAAGACCTTTATGATCATCAAGTTCTAGCATCAGAATCAATAAAACCAACTTCAGACCTTCTCATTTTATTTTTGTCTCTAGTCCATTAACCTTCATATTCACTGATGTTCTACTCTTTCATCGCATTTGTAGTTTCCTATTTTTCCCCTCTTCCTCCAGCTTCTTTAGTATGGAATTTGGAAGAAGCTCAATCCAATTTTCTTCAGCTTCAAACTAGAGCTTTCTTCAGGTTATTTCTTAAAACTGGGTAACATCTCTCGCAAAGCACAAATCCAGCTACCACTTACAATGATGTCTTCCCTAAACTCCCCGTACTCCCCGTTGGAGATGAGACTGCAACTACAGAGATGCGATGCCGCAGAAATGGCATTTCACAATGGACAGACCAGACAGACACTTGGAGTGAACGATTTCATGATGCTATCAGCAAGATTACACAAAATACATTTGGTTGCAACAATTGCAAGGCTGGACTTGATTTGAGAATTTGTTCTCAGTGACATAAATTAATGTTTTCACAGTTATTCTATTTTCTAGCTTTGACCTGTTTCCTTTTGTGAACTGACGCTTGTGCTTGCCTCTCCAGCACCTTCCCAGCAGCTACACAGTTATCCATTTCAGTTCAACACAAACAAAACACAGAGTTTTATCTTTGTTTTTCCAATGTCCTCATCCCTTTCACCCCAAACCTTTTTGGTCATTGCTACTGGTTTACATCAGTTGCATAAACTGAGTCATTTTCTTTGATTCAGCCCTGTAACTTTCAGATTATATTTGAAGCCAACCCTTTCACTGCTTCCCTTCCATTCTCCCAAGTAAATTGCTTATTTTCAAGCTCTTTGCATTTAACATTCTCAACTACTGCTAATCTACCCTCTGACTTGAACAAATCCACTCTTCAATATGCAGATAATTTTTACAGCACAAGGTGAGTATTTAACGTTGGATACTATCTCAATTTTATCAAGTATCCATTTATGATGGTATCTAATCTCAACGCAGTGAATTAGCCCTCCATTTAATATTCTAACTACATTTCAACCTCTCATCAACTTCAGCACATACATGAAAAACTAGTCTTTTTTCTTACTACAAGTTGTCTTCACCACTGGCATTTTCTCCCACTCTTTCTTATGAAATGTGAGCGCCTGTTGCAACTGTTCACAGGTCTAATTACAACATCCTCCCTTCTCCTGAGAGCACCACTCATCTTTCCAAAACATGAACAAAAACTTAACAGTTTTGGTTGGCTGTGACCTTCATGCCACTGTTTTAATGGTTTTACTTTGCTTTTCCCCCTTAATCAACCTCTTGTCTAACATTTGCATCGTGAATTCTTTACAGCAGGATTAATGCATTTGTTATGCTTGTACAAGCACTAGAGCAAGGACCCTGCTGAGCTATCTGGGCTACCATGGCAGTATCTTTTTGCCACAAACGTGTGTTTTAATAATGTAAAACGTATTTCATTTTTTCCTCTGAGGAAAACCTGCAGACAAAGAAGTTAGAATAATTAATCAGAAAGGATACCTGAAGTGACATTGCTCTCTTAGGATATGACTATTGCACTTTATCAACATTTCAGTGGTGCAATGTATTGACTGATTTCATAGACAACCCAATGGATCTTATCCTGTACTCCTACACAGAACAGAACTGCCTCTCTACCTCTATGGAACTCTTTCATATGTAGCAGCAGTAACACCACACTATATATAA
>VXAV01007183.1:634330-648542 GCA_013399715.1 Alectura lathami | reverse complement strand
TGAGATACAACTAAATTTCAGTCTATTTAATGGTTCCTGCAAGGAAATGTAAGTTTACGAGTTCTGCATACACTGCAAAAACTTTTCTGCTCTCTGGAATAATGATTTTAATGCATTGGAAGTCTGAATTCATCTAAGAGTTGAGCACTGGTGTGGAAGAGCACGANGGAGAAATTTCATCAACTTGACTCCTAATGCAAGTTATACCCTGTTTTTGCCGAATAGCCAAGAATACATCTGCACATTACACTTAACTATACAGAGAATGAAAGCTCCATAATGACTCATTAATTAGGTTATCAATTTCAGATACTACAGATAAAATTTATAACTGTTTAGTGTACCTAAATTTGATGCATATTGTTACTATCAGGCAACAACATAAAACTGCCATTAGAAATATGAAAGGATGTGATGGAACACCACAGAGCAGAAATAGAGGTCATTTTCTAGCGGTCCAAACACTACTTCCTGTAACAGAAATCATCACTAATTACATATCAATGCATCAAATGTTGAGCAGCACAGTTAAGTGCCATGCCATTTACCAAACTCGCTTTTTAACTATGATCCATCTGCTTGCAGATTTCAAAGAAAATTTCTTCCTACCACAATAGCATTGGTAGACCATCCTATGAAATTTACTAGTTAATCGTAGCTGGAAGGTTCAGCTCTTTAGACAGTAGCACATTCGTATCTATTTGACATTTGTTCACAGACAGAATAATTAAATTGCAGCTGACAAGAGAGGTAACTACTTCACAGAAGCAGTCCCTTGGAAAAAAAAATAAATAAAAAAATAAATAAAGATAAGCAAGATAGCCTTTCACTTGTCAAAAAGAAACAACAGATTTCCAGCCAGCGATGTTTTTAGTGACTAATGAGAGAACGGTATTAAATATAGTGTTACCTTCATAAGCGTGATAGTTGTAGTAGGCAAAGTGATTCCTTCTCCCTGGGGTTAGAAACACATGCAGAGGACCCAGGTGAAGGCAGCACCAGCAGACAGATACCATGCAGAACATGCGGAAGAGGGCAGGAAAAGAAAAGACAGGAAAGGGTGAAAACTGTAGCCAGACAACACTTACTCAATTTATAAGGATGAAGCGCACTTAACTCGTTCAGCTTTAGAAACTGCCTAGTATATAAAGACATCAGTACTACAAAGCTACAACCATTCCTATTATTGTTTAGAAGAGCGACAACAAGCTGTTAGAAGAAAAACATGAACAACAGGTCAGTCCCACAGGCAACACGTGAAGGCTCAGCCTAGCCTTGCCACCTGTGCTATTTCAGATTGTTTTTCCTTTCTCAGTTCACGGATGTCTCGCTCCACTGCCAAAGCACAGCAATTTAATACTAAAGCAACTAGGTTCCATGAAGAGTAACAGTTTAGAGAACAGAAAGTATTTAAAAATGCAGAGCATTCATAGGTGAATCTATCTTCAGCATCTAGAATACAATACAAAATATACTGAATACTGTGCACTGATAACTTCACCTGTTTATAAAACAAACAACAAGAAAAAAAGTCAAACCCACCACTATTCGACTATAATCGAAACTGCAAACAGTGTTAGAGTAACCATTTTTCAAAAAGGATTTCATCCTTGCTGCCTGATAGCTATGCAGACACACTTTGATTTGTTATCACTTGTTAGATACCTGACTCTACCCAAGTCAGACTCCATAACAGAAGAGCTACAAGTAACTAAACAACAAAAATGTAGAAGCCAACATCCAAATCTTTAAACATGAAGACAACAGCAACTCAGAGTCAAGAAGTTGTATGTGTTTTAGAATTTGCTGTGTTATAAACAAACAAGCTCCCTTAGACATTCCTAGATCATAAAATATATGACATTTATCATTGACATCATTGACAAAGCAGCCCAAATGAAGTCTAAATTAAAGCACAGCCTTGCTAGTGATTTGAAGTTTACATGCAGGCTGAAAAACGTTTAGCAAATGAGTTCAACTGAAAAAATCATGTTCCTGTCCTTCTAAAATTTATCTTCAATGTATGGTACTGTCAAATACATCTTAGATATGCTGTAGTATACCTCTGAACATAAGATAAAACAGAGTTAAAAAATGCTTTTGTTTTTTTATTTTCTTCCTCCCTCCAAACAGCTGTATTTGCAACAAGAAGCGGAATTGACATTGATTCTAAGTGTTTTCAAAACGGTAAGCATATCCATATTTTTAAACTACCAAGAACATCTACACTTAGCTCAAGACAGTGCAGCCTCTGTGCACGTAGTCTTCCATAAGCAGTGACACAGTCTTACTCATCTTAAATCACACGATGATGTAATTAAACGGTCTACTAATTAACAAGTGTTAAACTTCCAAATCCAAAGGAAGGTGAGAATTGAAGGACTGAGGTTTTTTTGAAAACACTTAAAACCTCACATGCATTTTAAACCATGCCAACAAAGTCTTAGTCAAACATTTCTCCCCTTTCCTATTTTTATTCCAAGTACTTCTTTTACTAAGACTTCAACATTATAGCAACGTGCAGCATTGCCTCTAGATTGTTCAAATTCAGAATCTTGACATGTGAAGTACAGAAGTGACATTCATTTATACTGCCAACATAAGACTTGTGTTTTCACTGAAAACATTATTTTTAGAAAAAAATCTAAATGGCTGCATAATACAGAAATTTAGATTACGAGATAAGCAGAATTCTTACCTGGGCTTAACTCTACTAGGTATGGTAGTTTCTCAGGAGGAAGGCAAGAGCCATATCCAGACCCGTCAACTCTTTCCTTCCCCTTCAATGGCTTTCCATCAGCTGTTTTCTTGGATTTCTTTGGGACGTAATCAGGAGGTCGCCTTTTCAACTGAAAGACTAGTATTCCTAAAACACAGTATTAAACTCCTTTTGAGTCTCACTATCAGTGAACAAACATACACCCAATATCTATTATTTTCTGAGCATTCTATGGGATTACTTTCAGCTTCATACATCCTTGACACTTCTTTAAGTAGTTACTTGTAAGTTACATCTATCTACAAGATTCATACCTCTCCGTGGTGGATAACTGATAAATTTTAGGATGAAATGTATAACCCTGCTACTGCCCAAGGATGTACTACTATAACCAGTACTGAATGGAAGAGTAAATAACTAAAAGCACCAAGCCTTTGAAGCACCTGGAAACAAATACTTCAAAAATGTGTGTTCCAGCTTCCTGCTTTACAGGCATCCACAAACATGGCTTAAAATAGTCAATACACAAAAATCTCTCAGAAGCTTTTCAGACGTACCTTTATCACTAGGCCACTCCCTGAATATCTGGAGCGGACACTCATCATCATCTAGAATAGTTTCTTTAGCACCTTTATCATCAGAGTGCTGAGCACCAGGAGGCAGCATGACCTAGAAAAGAACAACAGCCAGTTTTCAGAGGTGTTACTAGACACTCAGAGTATTCAGGGGGAAAACATCTAATTTACTTAGGTTTATAACAGCTGATAAAACAAATGAATTAAGTAACTTTAAATGCATTTTACTTTTCAAGGCTTCTTCTCACTTGTGGTTAACCACACTGCCCAGAATACCAGACATATTTAAAAACAAAGGAAAGCTAGTTTACACATAAGCTAGACAAGGCCAACCTCCAGTAAACAAAAATATTCAAATTTCCAGCAATCAAAGAAAAGAATGTGAAACACCAGTGCAAGGGATACTTAAAGGACAGAACTGAAGTTTCCTTCATCACCTTACACACTGCACTCAGCCTTTCCTTTCGCTAACACCACTCTGCTAAACCAAAGAGCAAGTATCTTTAGAAACAGCAAGACAAGCTGGCACAGAGAACACTGCCATACCACTTGCATCCTGTCACGCCTAGCCTTCACCTGGTCTATGCAGAGAGTAGGTGCAAGACTGGAGCATTTGACAAATGCTTCATGCTGTCTAGCTTTAAGGAGGAACCAAAAATAAGCATACTCTGGGAACAAACCTCAGAGCGTTCACACATTTTATAGCTACTTTCTTGAGGCTGAGGAAGGGAGAAACCTTGATACATTAGTTTTGACTTGAAGGGAGACGTGACCTGTTATTTCATACATATTCACATTACTGGTCTCCACAGTGATAGAGCATGAAAACAGTGACAGCCAGGATTACAGTATGTGAATGGCTTCTAAATTAAAGATAGATCTCAAGGCTGAACTAAGAAAAAAAAAAAAAAAAAACACAAGCCTTTTACTACCTCATTCGTGATCCTAACAATGTTATTTAAATTCCTAGACAGCTCTATTTCAAATGAACTACTCTGAACTGTTCCAACCTCTGAACTATGACCTACGCAACACCTTCTGAAGGAAGGCAAGCATTGGCTGCTGCACGCTATGACACTGCAGCCCTCAAGAGGCTTCTAACTCTTATTTGTCACCTCCTCTCCACACCCACTGTGGTGTTAACTAAGTTCCCACAGATCCACCTCAAACTTCCTTTCATCTTCATCCAAGCAGGAAATAAGTACATTTAAGATCACAAATATTTAATTGAGTCATTGGCCTTTCCCTAAAACCTTTTCTATGCAAAACCTGGCTAAACATATGTCTAATTACATTATTTTTAATTACCTTTTCAAAAAGACAACATCTTATAAATTCAGGAAAATACTACAATTTATAAACCAAAGGGAAACAGAAACACATCTAAACTCAAATCTTATCTTGCCAAACCACTCTCTTCTACTTCACATCTCCGATTCTAAAACTAATTATACTTGCAGGATAATTTGAATTAGCTAAAGTTAGTAATTAGTTAAATTAGCACTGTGTTTCAAGCTCTGTACAATAAACAACTACTTTAGAACTGCAAAGCCCTCAAGATTGAGTGTAAACAGTTAAAGCACAAGAGCCACACGCTGCAAGCATGCTTACTCAGGGACTGACCAACGCTAGACTACAGAGCAAAACAAAGAAAACCTAAATGCACTGAAATTAGAGGACAGATGAGGAAAAAAAAACACAGGGGCTACAATATGACCCTGGTATTACTTCTGCCTTGGAACTTGGATTAACATCTCTACTGGCACCATGCTTAACAGCAGCAACAGTAAAATGGAGAAGGTAAAGAGAAGTGGTCACAAAAGCAGTAATCTCTTCGTCCTTCCAGTCACTTACTATTACTTCTAGCTCACAAGAAGCATGAGCTGATGAACTCTGACATAGCTTGCTTAAAAGAAAAAAAGTGCACAACCTAACCTACAGCAAAGACACAAAACGCTCAACTGAGCTGAGCAGGCTTCTAATCACGAAGCAATTTCAGAAAACATCTCACCTATGTTTTAGGTGCATGCTGCCTTGGACACATACAAGGCTGCATTTCCCACATTTTAGAATAATGGAAAAACTTAGAAGAGGTTTATGATTTTTCATTTTTTTTTGCGTCATGGGCTTTCATACTGAAAAACAGGAGGTGCGGTTAAATACCCTTTCATGAATCAGGTACACACATTTCCCTGATCTCTGCAATGCAGTAGGAACTGGAGACGGGTAAAAAACAGCTTAGGATCACAAGTCTTAGTAGCTGACAACCTAGAAACTTAAAAAGATTCATAACAGATCAGGAAGAATATACTCTGATCTTCATAATGGTGTTCATGGGCACGCAATCAAAGTCTTTCCAATCTACATTTATGCATTCAAAATGCAATGAACCATGCAGAAAATACAAGCTAAGAAGTCTAAATAAAGTCCACAGGAACTTAAGACTTCTCCTTGCACGGCACTTGCTATGATAAACCAATAACAGAAGATAATACTTAAATAATTAAGTCCCTTGTGCTAAGTAAGGGTCAAGTTTAGCTATAGAAAAAGATATCAGATCTAGCCTTCGCAAAATTTTCATACAAAACAAACAGTCCTGTAATTGGTGTTCTATAAGCTCTTTCACCATCTGTACTTTAAGAAAAAGTAAATAAATAGACCCCTTGTATCTTCTGTGTATTTTGATTCATCCACAATTTTCCTGGTAAGTTAGAAGCACAGGCTCTGCCCATGTCCCTGAAAAAAAAACTAAGGAGCTTGTTTAAAAAAAAAAAAAAAAAAGAGAGAGAGAGAGAAAGAAAAACAAAACTTAGGCCTTATGTATTCGATGTCTATTTCTGTATAAAGAAAAACAAAAGAAAACCCTAACTACCATAAAGGGCATGGTTTTGTTTGACATTACAAGAAGTTATTTACGTCTTATCCTCAAGTAAAAGAATCACAGCATGCTAAAACAAAGGTCTAATCAAGATCCCACTTTAAGAGTTAACTGGTTTGCTGCATGCCTCAAGTCTTATGCCCTAACTAAGTGAATATACACAGGTAGTTTGGAAGACTGTCTAATTAATTTGACATCTTGAGAGATGTGCGGTGAACTTCATATTATGCAGTGAAACTCAGGCTGAGCAAACTGAAACAAACATGTACTGGAACAAACTTGTATTTACTTGATTACATGCAAAAACTCTTCAGAGCTGGGCATAAAGATACCGAATGAGCACAACAAAGCAGGGTGTGAATGAAAGCAACTAACGGGAAATTGTCATTTATAATAAAAGTTGCCAATGGTAAGCAGTGAGAAAGAAATCTTGTGATTTTCACATTTCAACTGAAACTTCACAGGTGAGTGAACTTATTACAGGTACTGGTGCAGCTTTGCAAAGGCCTTGTTATGTAATTTAAAATCTCTTGTAACAGTTAAGTAAATGTCAACTGCTTCAGCTTCCCTTGAAGATACTTCACCTGCCACCCAAAGAGAACAAAATATTTACAAATCCCAACCCACAGGAAACAGAAGTTGCACAGTTCTACTGTTCACTGCTTTAAACTTTAGAAGCAAAAAGCAGTAATACAAATAAGACAGATCTGTTTTCCACAGGTTACTGTGAAGTGTCTGAAAAACAAGGTGGGGGGAAGCCCTGCCAGAGGTAAGGAACAGCTATGGCTCTTCAGTGAAGTTGTGTGAAGCTGCCATGAAATCTATTTACCAACGTATCTGTAGGTTTCCAAACAAGGAAGCAATGTTGAAAGACCTACCAGGCTATGTCTAGGATGTTTTAATATCTCAACCAAGGAAAGGAACTTCATAAAAGTATGTGGAAAAAATAGATTTTAAAGTTACTCAACTGCAGTAAAAAAGCAAGGATTATTGTCTTCAAAACCCAAACACAATGAACAGAGGCACTGAGAAAGGCTGAACAGACTTTAGCCAATGACTTTTGATGAGCCAACAGTAAGGCCTTCTGCACTTGAAAGGTGTTTTTGAAGATTTGCCAGTAGCCAATGAATACCACTCACACTTAAAATGTGAGCAGAGAACATAATTCATTATAGAAATTTATCGTATAAAGAAGAGGTGTCCCTCAGAAAAGGCAAAGTATTTTACAGAAGTGCTTTCCTAAAAACTGAGTTAAAGCAATTTGCTTCAAAGCAAAGACTGTTAATGCTTCCCAAGATCAAGGCTGCATTCTTCAAATTATTTTCTACACTAAACATCTGCACACATGGATCAAACGAGGTGTAAGAGGGGAACATCATTACAATAGTAACTTGCAATGGTTTCCCTGGTCTATAAGCATGCAATCAATACATTTTCCGAAATACAAATATTTTGTAATACATCATAATATCCTCTAACTCTGAGCAAAACATATTGATGCAAGATATCTTCCAAATTGTGACAAAAGACACAACGTTTCTGCTGCAACCCACAATTTTCTCAAAAAAGCAGAATAACTACTAGCATGTCAAATCAGAAGGCTATTAAATAAAATTGATGACTGAGAACAGTGAATTTAATTTATAGAATAGACAATATGAATATAGTGAGTGTAATTAAGACTACACATAGAAAATACTTCACAGTCAAAACCAAAAGTCCCTTTCTAAATGTGCTGTCATAAAAAAATGCAGTAGCTATTACCAAAAAAAAAAAGGTAAAAAGATTCCCTTTGATGATAAAAAGCTATTTAAAATCTTAGTCAAGTTAGACTAAAAGTTGGTTACAAACTTGGAATAGCTGAACTATCACCGTGTTTCCACTCAGTTTTAAGCCACTGATAAGAATTAAAGCCAAATATGAAGCATGGGAAGAACTGCAACTTGGTAAAACTTTACTTACACGAGCAATACAATAATCCTTGGGATTTTCCTTCTCCAGGCCATATTTCTCCAGTGCTTCAATAACTGCAAAGTCCGCAGTATCTGTAGTGGACAGTAGGATTGTCTTGTATGGTATATTTGGTTTTAAACTGTCTGCATAAATTCTCAGTGTCCCACCTTGGAAACAAAATTTAATTCACATTAAAATTTAATTTAATTCACATTGCTGACACAGTATTAAAACACATACACAAAAAAAAAAAAGAGACCATCATTTATTGTATTTCTACCAGAACCTAAGAAAGAACCCCCTTAGAAATCTTTTAGGCAATCCACTAGTACAAGGTAAGTTGCAAAAGGCCCTCAAAATGGGTCTCGACCATTGGTAAAAGCCTCCAGTGATGCTTCATTCTCTAAGCAAGCTTTTCATCCTACGCTTCACCATCTTTTACCATTCTTAGTAAAGGTAAAACCGTGAAAACAACTAGATGAAAAACTGACCCTTCCCATCTTAACAGCTAGCTTGTGCCGACCTTTGAGATTCTCACCCTTCCTTGAAAAGCCCATTTAAGACTCCCCTCATANGAAAGAGACAAAAATTGCCATTAATATCCTGAAATATATATATCCTCATCACTACGAAAAGCGCAAAAGGCATGTAGAACCCATACGCACAGGAGATCACTTAAGTTATTGACAGACGGAAGCAGAGTTAGCATGTGCTTGTAACTAATGCTTTTTCTTTTGTTCATGTACTTAAATACAATTCCACTTTAACTTTCTCTTTACATAAGATCAAGGTAAGTAACTGTACAGAACTGGAAAGCCCATACTGACATCTGAAGAACACTGCAAATATATCCATGCAGAGCAGTACTACACAAATGAAAAANACTTACATTTAATGCTGATGTTTATACAACCACTGCGGTCTTTATATTCATATCACCAACATGAAACACTTGATTACTGTGATCCACAAGATCTACCAGAACCCTTTGGGCAGAGCTGAACAAATCTTCCTTGCCATCTTGTATTTGTGCTACCAACTGCATTTTTATGTGCTTCAGTTTGTTCTTAGTAAAACGAATCAAATTCACTTCAGAAGAATTCTGATTTGTCACTTTCATAAATGTAATTCTGACCTCCTTTCTCCTCTGGCTTAGCACTGTTAGCAAGACCAATAGGCATATTCTCTCCCATCGCTTTGCCCCTAACTTGCACCAGTCGTACAATACGCTCCTGTGGAATCTTACCTCTACAAATCCTGCATTCAGTCACACCATATATAACTTTTGCTTTCTCCAATACTTCTTTGCATTTTAAGGTTAATCAAATTCACAGGAGCTGCTGGCCTTAAAAATACTCTCTCAGTAAACAGACCAACACAAACAGAAGAAATGTACACACCCGAGTCTGGTCTGCCATCAGAACTGCGAAATTCCTGCATTCTCTTCTCCAGCTTTTGCTGTCGCCGCCGTTTCATAACCACCTCAGGATTAGATATTGTGCGAGTGAAGCTGGTCTCAGGCATATCTTTGTAAACCTCAGCTGCAAGGCGAGAATTCTCACTGCCATGTTAATTTAAAGAAAGAGACAAAAATTGCCATTAATATCCTGAAATATATATATCCTCATCACTACGAAAAGCGCAAAAGGCATGTAGAACCCATACGCACAGGAGATCACTTAAGTTATTGACAGACGGAAGCAGAGTTAGCATGTGCTTGTAACTAATGCTTTTTCTTTTGTTCATGTACTTAAATNAAACAGAAAACAAGCTGAGCAGCTAAACTCTCTATTGCATATCAACCGGCCAACTAATTTCTTTCATCCCTGAGAATCTGTTATCGATTAATAACTTTTCATCATTATTTTTTCTTTGTGTACGTTAAAAATTCATCATTAATGACATTTTCTTCTGGTCTGTTAGATATGAAGCCTACAGAATCTGGTACAGAGACAAAGTTTAATTTAACGCAGACATTTTTTCAGCTTTCCAGTTCTATCTGCATTTATTCATGCCTGACTCAATGCCCAGGATTAATGTATGCCCTACCCCAATGAATAAGGAGCAGCAGATTTGGGAGACTGATTTGGAGAACCTAGAAGACAGGTTAGCAAAATATGACTCCCAGAAAACCAAACTCATATTCAGGTGATAAGTCAAAATACAAAACCATTAAACAGAGACGGGAACAGACCCACACTAGAATAAATGCTCAAAAAAAAAAAGCCTATGTCAACAGGCATGTGCCAATTTTTGTACAAGGATAAAGAGGTGACAGAGGTTCATGGTTCAAAGGTAGACTTTGAAGCAAAAGAATTTGCCATCCTTTATCTTGGTTTATGGTGGTAACACACCCATGTCAACTACTTCTAAAAGTTAAAGACTATTTGGTGGACAGAAGAACTTCCTTAAAGTACAACGTAGGTTGTATGAACTGACCAAAGTTCAGAACACTTACATGTCATCCCCATGAAGAAGATGGTCATCTTTATCTGATGCTTGTCGCAATGCCTCTTTTTCACGCCTCTTCTTTTCTTTCTTTTCTTTTTTTGAGAGAGTTCGTTTGAAATTCTGAATTACTCCTTCTTTTTCTTGCTTTTCAGGGCCATTACTCTGAGCCTTCTGAAATAAAACAGTTTAAAACCGCTTCCGTCATTTTCAGTCTAATGAAAAGTTTGTGTTGGTTTTAACTTTCCAGGCAGTCTGATTTAAACATGGTAACACTAACATGAAAAAACTACAACAGGCAAATACATTACACAGGGATGGGACTCACAGGAATAACATAAAAGGCCAGAATGATTTCATATTCCAAAACAGATATGAACAGATTAAGTAACCTGTACTTAAGAAGCACACTCAAGCAAATGAAGAAAGAACAGAGTTTTACTTGAATAATACCTACTATTTATGTGGCCTCAAAGACTAACTGAAACAAATTTTCACCACCCAGTAAAGTCTACTTCCCTTAACAACGCTACACTTAATCTTTTTTCAAGACCACTGTGCTGGAACATCTGATAAGAATAAACTGCAGAAGAAGAAACATTAGTGAGGACATTTCCCCTATACAGTATTTTTTTTTCTGAGATGCCCTTCCATTATTCCAATTCCTGCTTCTTGTACATTCAAGATACCTGTAAATCCTACGGCCATTTGCCTTCTGTAGAGAAAATAATGAAAGATGAGAGAAAGAAAACACAAGAGTTTTTGCTTCTATCAGGAAGTGAAGAAGAAAGAAGGATTGAAGATTACTTAATTAAATGAAAAGAATTAGCAAGACTGGTAAAAGCAGTACAAGACATCATTAATGTTCTTTCCCCACGTCTGACATGGATGTATACTGAAGTCAAAAGTGTAGCGTAAGCATAGAAAGTTCATGTACTTACACCCAAAGCATCTTTAGAACTAAATAGCTCTAATTCCAAGTTAAAATGAAATTCAGTGCTCAGCCCAAGATGAGCCTGTCTGAAGACAGCCCATACTAAACAGCTCCATAGCTATAAATTTAGACTAAGCTAAAAGTTAGATGTAATATATACGACAGTATGACTTTAGGAGACAAAGTCTGATCTAATTTCATGTTACTAATGACATGTTGCATGACTAATACAAAAGAAAGAATGAAAAAAGAAGAGAACATCAGATATACAAAAACAGAAATCTCTCTCTCGGAAGGAAAAAACTTCCCCCAAAAGGGAGCAGTCTTCCACCAGTTTCTTTAAAAAGCAGAGTGTTAAAGAAGCTTGTAGCAATTTTTAGCTACTTAGCTTTCTCTTGCATCCTACCTTAAAGGCTCTGCAAGAGGTGGGATTACCTCCTAGCTGTTTGGCATCACATACTACTGCAGGATATTTCTACTTCATCTTACTAGAACAAACTTCCCTGAGCATTACATGCTACTGTACCAGACAGCTACGTGGATCAAAGCATCACTTGTCATCTGAAGGACCATAAAAATGCTGTGTTGTGAAGATGCATTTTAAGTATTTAAATAGACTTGCTCCAGATATCCAAGATCATCAGTATCAGTTGTTTTCAGTAATTAGAAAAATAGAAACCAAGTTTTGCTACATGAGCAAGTGCCCCAAATTGCAAGACTGCTGTTACCATTAGCATACTCCTTCAAGCCTCACCTTTGGAGGAAGCGTATCATTTTCATTCTTGAGAACAAATCTTCCCTCTCGATCATCTTTGTTCCAGTTTAGTTGTACAACAAGAGGCTTCTCATCCACATCTAATCTTCTTTCTTCTTCAAAAAATGAAAAGTGTTAACAATTACATTGGCATCTCAAGAGCAAAGAGATTTAGAAACAAAGTTACCCTTCTGCTGAACAGTACACAATCAGCTGACGTTTTTCTGAAGGTACAGAGCCTGGTGGTTTCAGAAGACAGAGATAATAGTCCCCTTTCCAATAACCACACTAAGTGAATTCCCTTTATCTGCACAAGATAAAGGTCCATAAAAAGCAGCCTTGTGTGTTTTCTTTATCAGAACTGAAGTCTGAGAACATAAGATTACCAATCAGGAGAAGTTATTTCTGCAGCTAAAATCCTTGAAACTTCACAGTTTAATGAGGTTCCAAATACTCATCTTTCTCACCTAACATTTAACCAGTCTGACTTTGGCCCAAGAACTACTACTCTTGAAAGCACCAAAAAAAAAAAAAAAACACACCCCACAGACTAGAAAATAAAAAAATCCATTATGCATATGTACTAGACAAACCTCATTTGGTGAGTTACATCTGTTCTAAGTGTATGAAAAAAAAATCTGAGAGGGTAGTTAAACATCTTTCGTCATTTGATCTCCACCTAGAAGTAGGAGACAGTGTACACACATAGCAAGGCAAAGATGTCTTCGTAGTTACATTTTACTCAATGTGAAACATTCACATGGAATATAGTGTCTCTCTTATGAGCCATACCTTACATGCCAGCAACTTGCTCTGCAAAGGAAACTATTTCATTTTGGCTACAGGTACAGTGCTAAGGGATTTAAAACAAACAAAAAAACACCTTAAACCAGAGCACCCATATACTATTCCTTGCTTTAATTAGGGATGACACATGCACTTGTTTTTAAACCCTTATGGCTCACATCAAGTCATCACTCAGACCTTGAGAAGTGACATACAACCCAATAAACTTCCATTATTTATCTCACATTATATTAGTTTCAGTCATTCAAAAGTAGAATTTATGGTGCTTAAGCCACTGGTCTCTCACATTTCTGTTGTGTCCCATCCCACCACACCCTACCCAACTTCCAACTGAAGCTTTCTGCTGTGGTAAGGGTTATGGGGAAGACAAACACTAGCAACATCAAAAAGCTATTTAGAAATCTAAGCTCTTCCTAGGTAACACTAAAGGTTCTGCTTAAGAAACACAACAGCTTCAGCCAACAGTATGTTGAACTTCCCCCCGTTTGGTAGTAAAGGCAATAACATACATCATAAGGCTACCTGCCAAAGGCCCACATCACCAAGAACTGAGGATGTACTCTTAAGTGCTCTTATTTAACATCCCTGTTCTCCCATTATAAATCTAACCTTTACCATCCGATCCTAAAAATAGCAACCCTCTCACAAACATCAACAATTAACAAGATGTCAAGTATGGTATTTAACAGACTGTAACTAAAACCTATACAAACTGCAGGCCTGATATACATATTTACAGTTTGAAATACCACCCCCCAACTAACAATTAGCAGCAATGTACTCAACAACAACAAAAATACATGGCTCAGAAGCTGGGAGCAAAATTTAAGATATGTTGCCTAGGGGTGGACAGGAAGGTAGTGTGGATGCAGGAAAAGGCTTGGTGAATGAATACTAACCTCCACTGACATGCACCTCATAAAGTGAGTATTTAGGGGATGACAACATTCGCATGTCTGGCCGGAACTTCTCTGCAAGAGTCTCTATCACATCTTGAGTTGTGGCCGTACTGGAGACACGGATGCATTTTGTTGCAAAGTTTCCAGCTGCTTTGTCTTGAAAGTAAAATCTCATTACACCATGAAATTCCAAATCCTGTAAAAAAAAAAAAAAAAAAAAAACTCTGATTAATGGCTACAAGTTC
>VXAV01007183.1:606668-627467 GCA_013399715.1 Alectura lathami | reverse complement strand
TTAAAGGGTTTAAAAAAAAAAAAGAAAAAAAAAAAAAAAAAAAAAAAAAAAAAAAAAGCTCCTATGAAAAACGTTTTCATCAGCTTTAATTCCTCTTCCAAATCTCTGACACGTGGGTCCAAAATATATTTCACTACAGCTCGATTCATTTTGCCACAACTATGTTTACACACGCTGTGATCTTCACAGAAGCAGGACCAGAGTTTTCTATCAGAGAGAATTATCAGCACATGTTGGTTTACTCGGAGGAATCACCTCCTTATTTTCCTGTGAAAGCTACACCCTAGGAATTAGTCTCACTACAAAAAAAAAAAAAAAAAAAAAAAAAAAGAAAACTCAAGATCAAAAAACAAGAGTACTACAGACATTCTTATAACATGAATGTAATGCAATTTAATCAATACAAAAAATGCTCTAGTCTATGACAAATGATACATAAATAAACTAAGATCAAACCTCATTTCTGTAAAAATAACTAAAACATACTCTACAAAAGTTCTTTCATAAATGCATCTTGAATGTCCATGTGAACCTTAAATTATCACTAATGCAAACATTCTAGTGTATATCTTGCATGCATTCTCCCTCCTTCCATTGGTAATCTGCCCAAATAACAAGGATGATTAATATAGTAACAGTCAGGATTTGAAGAAAAACTCTATTGTAATCTTGAATATTTTCCCAGAGAGTTACACCTCACAGTTCAAAAACTTAGACTTCATAACTGATCCATTTATACCAAGTAAATGGGATGCTTCATACCCACTTCAAAGCAAAAAAAAAAAAAAAAANAAAAAGTGCTAATTTCAGAACTGTATTTTGCCAAGGTCACCAGACTAAGCATGCAGCAATCAACCACACTTCATTCTGAAAACACTTCAGTTTTCACAACCTTCTACAAAAGCCATTGTTCCACAAACATCACAAAGTGTCTTTAAGCAAGACTTACAGGTCCAGAAGCAGCCAGCATGAAAAATGAAACAAATGTACCAAGGGTGCTCCCCAAAAGCACTACAGGCTTACTTCTCTGACTCTCATTTTCCAACCTATGGACTAAGATCAGGAAAATCTTAACAGTATTTTCAACAACTGTCTGCCACCTGCAGGATACTGTTTGTCGTGTTGTGGTGTACAGCATCATTTAACTTTTCACAATTAACCAGAAGAAAACGCACTTTCTTGTTCCTACAAAATGAAATATGATAGCATTTACTAGAAAATACTAAAAATATTCTTAACAGCGAGCACTAACAATACTTCTGTAATTACATAACCTTCGATCATTCATTAAATACAAAATGCAACAAGTAAAGCTTAAGGAGATTAAATCACACCCCCAGTATAAATCATACCCCCTTCTATAAAACTGTGCTGATGCTGGTGCAACATCCATGCTGCAACTCTCCTGATACCACCTGGTACCATAATATTGTGGATCTGGCAGTCATTGTGAACAGACACTTTGAAAACATGAAGTTAAAAGAAAAGCGAAAAAAAAACCACACACTCGTTTTTTGCAAAATTGTTGGAAGAAGGTGACATAACAGAAGAAAAAAGTAAAAGCAATTGATGTACATATTTGGTCAATTAAAACACTGAAACAAATCTCCAACAAAAACCAGGTACAGGCAGAGTTCAATGATATTTGAAAACAGGTAAAAAGGCAAAAATAGACACATGTAAGAGGAGGAAGAGCAAATAAAAAATAGCAGTAAGCCTCAAGGACACATCACGTACCTTTCTACTGCCAGCCTGCAACCTGTCACTGTTGCAAGTGTTCTATTCTCAGCTGCAAGTAACTCCAAAAAACTTAGAGAGAAGAAAAATTAGAAGTACAGACAATCTGCTATAGTGCCTTTCAGTTATGTCTTAAAAAGAGATAAAATAAATCAGAGCTCTCACTATTCATTCTGTTAAAGACCGGTCCTTTTAAACAGTCTGATGGTGGAAGAGGAGCTCTTCATTACATCCACCTCAAAAGAAATCACAAGAGGAAAATGTTAAGGGACAGAACGGAAGTTCAGGCACTACAAGTCAATTTTTCACTACTTGCCATTGCTACTTGACCCTCAGAGTTGCAGTCCTGTGCATCTTTAGGCATCAGTAAGGCCACAACAAAGGCAGCCTCAGCTCACGTTAACATTGGTCATTGCAAAGCAACAGGAGCTCTGGCTGCAGCAGACCATCCTCCCTCACGCCGGGCACCAGGTGTCCCACAGCCAAGCAGCAACATGAAGCAGGGTAACACATCCAGAAGGGATTATTTTTTCCTCCACACCACAGGGCAGCAACCTCAGCCAAGCTAGACACTTCATTCCTACTCTTGCACTAGCATCAGCACACCCTGACCCTGCACAGAGCCTTTACAGCCCTGCAAGGCAGCAGGGACTTTTTTGTTTCAGGCTATGCTGGCTCAGCCTGTGAGGATGTCAGGCAAACACCAGAGCAAAGAAGGGAGCAGAACCTAGCAGCCAGCAGCTGATCCATCCAGCCCCCTCTGCTCTCCATTTCACACCTGCTCAACGAGATGGCATCATCATCATCAGGGCACGCTTGGCAGGCAACCCTTAACTGTACAAACACTGCATAAGAAAGCAGTGTACGTTTCTGAAAGCACAGCACGGCAGTAAGGTGTTTCTGTGTACAGTGGCAATCCAACTTTCAAAGGGCCATTTCTAAAGCTACAGGCAAACAGGCTTTCAAAGGAATATTTTCAACTTGTTGTATGTAGTAAGTGAAGATCTGAACAGAAGTTTTTCAGAGGAAAAGCAGGTCTAGCTCATGAATGGTGGCACAGCACAAAAAAGTTCTCCTGAGTTTGCTGACACTGGTAGGGTGGAACTGTGTCTGACAGTCCTGGTGAGCCAAGGGGAAATTGCGGCTGGCTACTGAAATGACAAATCTCTCTCAAATATTTTGAAGGCTCATTCCACAAATGCAGGAAATTCAAGAAAATAACTTTCAAAAAGTCATAAACTAAGATTTAGAATACTCTAGTCTTAATGACATTTCCATGACAGGAATACTCCAGGAGTTCTTGAACACTGAAGTTATACCATAATTTCCCTACCATTTAAAAGTACAAAATTGTTTCCTGCATAATCAAATTTTGGTAGAGAAAGATCATCAAGAATAATCTTAAATCCATGAAAAATATTAACTTAAAAACTAGTTTCAGTGACAAGTTAAACTAATAAGAACCAAAAACAGAATTTTGAGGTGAAGTTTTGAGGTCTTGAGGTGGTGATCAGCATTTGTTAGCTAACACACAAATTTGTGTCATTGAAACAAGCATTTCCACTACCAGTCATAACCATGAAGCCTTGTTCCTTGTGGCCATCCTTCCCAAAGCTGATCATTCTGTTTTATTATAGGTAGCACAGATCAAATTATTCCCAACATTTCCCTCCTGTGTGGATTCCCTAGTGTCCAGAAGTACAGACAATGCCGCCTCCCTCTTCTGTGTGGAAGCTAAACCTTGTCTCTACCTGACCACCCACAGTGGTAGTATTCATTTTTATTTGCTACTGAAAATANCTGGAAGAAAAGCCCAGGAAAAAAAAAAAAAAAAAAAAAACCCCCTCAATAAAAAAAAAAAAAAAAAAAAAAAAAAAGTATTTACAATCCTTTAAACAGGCATCTGGATGAATTTCTTGTGATCAGCACCGCATTTTTGCTATTGTAGTATCAAGCTTTAGTGTGATGCTACAGGGTATCAAAAGAAAACAAAAATAGGGTCCTATTTGCATAACACAGTCAAGGGCCATATAATATTTATTCTTCTGCTGACTGAGACAGGGAAGACTGATGCCCTGTCTTCTGCCTTGCACTGATTAACTTGGTGGTGTTTCCTTAGTTCCTCACTCCTACTGGAAGTGCTGGGACCTGCACTGCAGAGGGTTAAGACATCCAGTTACACTGACTGAACTAGAAAAACGCGGCTGCTATTTGATACTCTGCTTGCAAGTGCTCTGGCAACCAGGCTAATTAGTCAGGAGTTTATAGCAGGAATGCTAACAAGCCTAACAGAAAACAAGCACCTGATTCTCACGGAGTAGACATAAGTGCAGCAGGGAATCAACTTGATAGAAACTGAAGGCTTTACTAACAAACAAAACTAAAACACATTGCACAGCACAGAAAGGCACATACGCCCTTCTTTACCTTAATACAGAATGTATTCTTGACTAGACCCAGTTCCCAAATCTTCCAGTTTACCCACTAAGATTGGGCAAGCCCAATTTAAATGCAGTTTAATAAGAGGAACATTTACTTTTTTTTTCTTTTTCCTGAGGGACCTCAGTGCAGCTATGGATATGAAGACCTACACAGCCAAACAAAATGTAAGAGGATCTGGACAGGCTGGATAGATGGGCTGAGGCCAACTGTGTGAGGTTCAACAAGGCCAAGTGCTGGGTCCTGCACTTTGGTCACAACAACCCCATGCAACACTACAGGCTTAGGGCAGAGTGGCTGGAAAGCTGTGCAGAGGCAAAGGACCTGGCGGTGATAGTCAACAGCTGGCTGAACATGAGCAAGCAATGTGTCCAGGTGGCCAAGAAGGCCATCAGCATCCTGGCTTGTATCAGAAATAGTGTGGCCAGCAGGACCAGGGAGGTGATCGTCCCCCTGTACTCGGCACTGGTGAGGCCACACCTCGAGTGCTGTGTTCAGTTTTGGGCCCCTCACCACAAGAAGGTCATCAAGGCCCTGAAGCATGTCCAAAGAAGGGCAACAAAGCTCTTGAAGGGCCGGGAGCACAAGTCTGATGGGGAACAGCTGAGGGAACTGGGGCTGTTCAGTCTGGAGAAGAGGAGGCTCAGGGGAGACCTTACTGCTCTCTGCAACTCCCTGAAAGCAGACTGCAGTGAGGTGGTGGTCAGCCTCTTCTCTCAGGCAACTGTGATAAGACAAGAGGTAACAGCCTCAAGCGGTGCCAGGGGAGGTTCAGCTTGGATAATCAGGAAAAATTTATTTGAGAGAGTGGTCAAGCATTGGAACAGGCAGCCCAGGGAGGTGGTGGAGACTCCGTCCCTGAAGGTGTTCAAGAAACGTGTAGATGTGGCATTTAGGGACGTGATTCAGTGGCATTGGGTTGACGGTTGGACTGGATGATCCTAGAGGTCTTTTCCAAACTTTATGATTGTACAATTCTAGGATGCTACCTGACAAAATGCATAATACAGACTCACAAGGGATTTCCATGTACATAAATTTGGGCAGAGAAGGGTCCTAAACGGAAAAAACTCTCAATCTGTATTCTCTTGTTTACAGCACTGTTAAGAGCTCACTGCCAAATTGACATTGCTAAAGGCTTTATAGCAGGTCAAGATCTTGCCAAAAAGCAATGTGATAGCACAGGAACTGCACAGGACTGTTGCCAGCTTCATTAACCTTATTACCAGTTCAACTACCTCAAGAGACACTAATGTGCAACATTTAAATTTGTTCCAGTTGTACAATTATTGTTGCACCGTCTTGGAATTCGGTCTACAATCATTAAGTTCATACATTCCAGATAGCATTGGTTTAAATCCAACACTTGACTGGATTTCAAAAAGTTATTTTCCAAATATATTAGTCCAGTCAAGCAGGTCTAAAGGAATAATACCATTTCAAAATGCAGCCTAAAACACCATCTTTGTTATAGCAAATGCTCTGGATAGAAACAGGGAGAAAAACCTCTTCTTGAACAACTACTGTTCTTCCTTTCTACCTGAAATACTTACCTTCCCTGTTTCTTCTCTCTCTCAGAAAAGAAAAACTTTGGACTATATAGTCATCAACTATATTAGTTCTGAAAAAAAAAAAAAAAAACCCCACATCCACAAACCAACCAACAAACAAAACCCCAGATCTGCACTGCTGAATGAAAGTGGATATGACACAGCTAGCTGATCACACTCAAAGATGCATAACCACAGTGCTTGTACATAGCTTCCGTTTGCGCAGAGACAAAAAAACCACATCAGCCTTCTGGTTTCTTATGCCATACATCCAAAACAATAGATATTCATTTATTACAGATTCAAAACAGGTAGTCAAATTTACAATTAAAACACCCCAGTTTTAGACATGATTAGAAGCATCAATTGTAACCTTTCTGAACATTCAAAAGAAATACTGGGTGAATATCGCAGAGAGGAAGTCCAGACAAGTTTGTTTTTCTTTTTAATTCTGTCATTCAAAAACGCATGCAGGGATCACCATTTTGAATGAGGTTTTTCTTGTTTGTTTTTTTTCTTAATTAAAGGAATCAAGCCATTTCTTAAAACTTATGAAGCAGCTTATTAATGTCATCAGTTATCTTAATGGAGAATGACAAGACTACCCAAGGGCACAGACAGCTTGAAAAAATCTTTACAATAGTTATAACAGTTTGGTAAAGTTTATCTGTTGATAGCCTTCCCCCTGCAAATCCTACTTAATCCTGCTGTATAATCTTTGGCAACAATTTTATCAAACACTGTGCTTGGTGAATGACATTCGGCGTCAGTTAGTTGCATTTAAAAACAATGCAACTTGCTGACAAGCTAGAAAGGTGCTTTCTCTGCAGTAATGCCATCTACAATATCTTTAGACTGATACTGATTCCGCACTCTTTTGTGAAGTTTCGGTCTGACTTTTCATGCTATGAATAAATTCCTCCATTCTAACACAAAAGCTAGTTAGTTCAAGGTAATCCTAAACATTTAAATGGATTTCATATTTACTTACTTACTCAACCAAAATACTTACTTTGTCTTCTGGTTCTGCTGTGAAACTCACTCGCTATTCTATCTGCTTTTAGATCTGAACCAGATGATACCTTGGTAGCTCTCGATGTAACAGTGCACATTAATGCTGTGTATGTACTTGAGGCGGCACCCTGCTTTTCATGAAAAAAACATTTAATCTTCCAATTACCTACCAGCTTGCTTTTGTCCTCAGAGGTGCCACATTCGTTCCCACCTACAATAACGTCTATTTCACCAGACTGGAAGCAAGTTCAGCAGCCACAAGGCCTCTGTAAACAGGTTCATTCAACAGTAAGACCTTTATACCTGAACTCTTTCCTTTCTTACACGTACCCTCCACGATAATACTATTAGGGCAGACTACAGAATGTTACATACTCACAGATCTGGAAATAAATACCCTGAAAGTCCCTAATTGCTGATTACTGGAAGGCTTCATCTGGAGAAAAATGACGCTCCATGTCCTCTCCTGAGAGGTGTTGAGGGAGAGCACATTAATAACCCAATGGCAGCTAGCGGTTGGGTTTGAAGGGGCTTCCTCTCCCTACCTACCTGGCTCCACCTCTGCCATTGCCATTACTTCAGCACAAGCACTTCTGTGAACTCTGATGGGCATTTCTCACTAAATGAGCTCAAAGACGACCAGCCCCAGCTTCCTCACGAACCTTGCCATGGAGGCACGCAAGGCCTAGGCCAGCACAAAACAGGGATTACACAACGCCCACCCAAAGGATGAGGGAGGGGAGCAGTCCTTGGCTGCTAGAAAGCCATTTCACTAGCTGAAGAACCAAATATGAAATCACACGCTCATATTTTTCCCTTATGTAGCAACTGGTATTCAAAATAAAGCCAAAAATAGTATTTTACAGAAGCAAGGCACACTTCTGCGGATCCAGAACCCAACCAACTGGGAGGTATGTCAGAGGCCAGCTGGCAGCATCTAACAGCAATAACTTGGTTACGTATGGGAATTCAGATACTTCACTGCTCCTGTTGAAACACCTATTTCATGAAACTAAGCCTCAACAAACACAACATTATGAAAATAAGACAGTATTTGAAACTCAATATAATAGGCCTGAGAAAGGATACTGAAGGATAGTCTGGCTATACTTTGATTAGTATATCATTGAGATTAGAAGCATTTAAAAAAAAAAATTCTGAAGGACGTAGTATTTAATGTCTAATAGTAGCATTGCATGAAATAAATACAGTCTCCTAGTATTTCCAAGTTCAACTAAAGTTATCAAACACCAAGGTGGTGTTATTTTCTACTGAAAGTATTTTTTTCCCCAAAACCTTAGGAACCACTAAGAGGTTAGAGCTACCACCACTGGCTGCCTCAGAAATACTAGCCTCGGAAATATTTTTCATGCCCTGGACATAAACAGACAATACTGACACGGGATCAGTTAATGTAGGAATGCCACAAATGGTGGGGGAGTTACACAATGCCAAGAGACCTTCTGCAAAACACTGCATCAGTTATTGCCCACACACAAACACTGACTTACTTTATGGTCCTGAGGCTCTGACTTCCTGCAGAGATCACAGCAGCATCATTTCAACAAAACAGGCCAGAAGAGGAAAGTAATCAAAATTATTAGAAGAAAATGAGAACTGAGGAAGCCATCATAACTAAGAAAGACAGTCCAGAGATACAGTAGTTTGAACATGTTTTAAAACATCAATTAAAGCTTCTAAAAGTAACCTTTAGTTGTGCCATAAAGCATGTCATTAAACAAAGAACCACTTGAAAGCACCTTACAAGCATATGAGTCAAAACCTATTCTTTCCAGAATTGCAGCGTTTCAATCACAGCCACTGCATTTTCTCCCTCACTCCTACTGTGTCTCTCTATGCTCAGGACAACAATGCAAGTTTGGTGACTGTGAGTAATAGCCAACTCTATTCCCGACAGAGGAAACAACAGCTGACCACTTGATTACATAGGAAGCTCCTCATTTCCTGTGCAGTTCTCTTCATAATAGCATAAGGAACCGAGAAAATGATATCATATGGTACAAAAACGCTCATTTTAGACAATTTGTGAAAAGGAATTTGGTCAGAAATCAGCATTAATTTTTCAAACGGTAGAGCTGAGATACATGCCCAAGTTCATGAACAAATTTTTCAGTTACCATTTTAGAACTGCTGAACTTAACCCCAAAATATTTGGGAGGCCAAATCTCTAACTAGATTAAGTGTTCTGTGCAAGACCATTCTTGTTTTATGAAATGTTTTGGTTTCTGAACAGCAGCAAGGCAGCTCCTTTCCCACTTGCAAACATGGATGCTTCTTTAAAAATACATAAGACATCCCGAATCACCACTTTGTTGTGATACCACCTAAGGTAAGAATCTGGCTTTACTTTTCATGAGGATTTGAAGGATGAGAGTGTGATTGATTCAGTTGATAAAGAGCTCAAAAGCTTTCAGCCGCCAGAGTCACTTGCTCACTTTTCATTTAAACATCAGAACAAATCCACTCCAATGGGTCGGTAACTAAATCCATGCTGCCCCATCACTGCGGCTTCACCAAGAGCTGCCACTGGCTGCTGACAGAAGCCAGAGGAAGTTCCAGAGGGCAGCTCAGGCAGATCGCCGATCACACAAGCTGGTACACGCAGTTGGAGGAGATGGAAACGACTACCGAGAATCCAGACGTTTAAATGCCATGTAAGCATCCTACACATCACTGCGTTCTACTTCACCCTTCCTATGCACACCTGGTCAATAACGAGGCAGTTAACAACAAACAATACATTCCTGTGTTTTTACTTTGCTTAGACAAGCAAGCCTCTCTCCACCACGCGTTGCTGCAGCTGTGTTCAGACGAACGGCCTCCATTTATGAAAAGAGACTTCTGGATGAACTCCAGACTGGGATCACTGAACTTCTGGGACAGACTAGTCCTGACCTGCTGACCTTCCTGAGTGTGAAATAAACCTTTTTAACCATGTTTATAGGTAGAAATCTAAGAACAAGACCTAAGAACAAGCATCCAGACCAGGGAAATATCAGCTGAAGTGGTAACTGAGCTACTTACAGCATGGATAACAAGTTTCCATCAACATAGGCTCCAACACAACTTGTAGAAAGGTGATTTAAAGCTTTGCTTAAATTGAATACCAACATACAACATTTAATACTGAGTTCAGAGGACTTTGCATGCTTGGCTTATTTCAGTTTTACATTCCTGCTACGTTAATGCTGGCCTTGGAACATTTACAGAATTACTAAGATTCACAGTACCCAAGTTTCTAAGTAGTAGTTTAAAATGCGATGGTAAAAATACTCCACTGAAGCAAAAAATAGCAATATTAAACATTTGTACCCAGATGAGACTACTTAGAAGAAATGCTGAAGTACTAGTTTCAATGAAGAATGTTACGCCATCAGCATAGCTGTACATCCATGCGATTGACCTAATTTCCATGTCTAACCAACTACACCGGATTTTTGAAGTTCTGATACACCATGAAAAAAGATCTGTCTGTGGTTAAAATTAACGTTTCAGATAGAGCTTTCTGTTTTTAAAGATCACAAACGCAAGATATGTTCAGCATCTACGGCCTGCCTCAAGCAACACACACCATTTTGTAAAGATTATTTTTTTAGACATCATGCAGAGATTTGCATCACAACAGCAAAATTCAAAATACAACAAAATAGGAGATTCAATATGAAAAATCTAACTTCTTAGCACTCCGTACTGCACAGAATACAGTATTATAAAACTAGAAATAATCAAATGTAAAAGTAATTACTACAGTGAGAACATACCAACAACAATTAAAAATGCAGACTAACCCACTTCAAGCACCTCTTCCAGTACCTAATGCAGGTTTCCAATCCCGAGCAGAAGGAAATATACAGAAGTAGAAAATGGAAACAGGACAGACTGGACAGCTTTCAACCATGTATTTTCTGCAATATTAGAATCTCGTTCAACCTCTGCCCCCAACATATCCAAATGTTTCACAAAAAGGGATGTTCCGGCAGGGTGTTTTTATTATGGTTTGTTTGTTTTATTTGTTTGGTGTTGTTTGATTTTTTGCCTTTTGAGTGTTTGTTTGTTTTTGAATTCCATGAAATTCAGCAAGGACAAATGCAAAGTCCTGCCACTGAAAAGAACAATGCCTTGCAAGGATACTGGCTCAGGAATGACTGCCTGGGGAACAGCTCTGCTGAAAAGGACCAGGTGATCCTGGTGGACATCCAGCTGAACGCAAGTCAGAAGTGTGCCCTAGCAAAGGTGGCCAACAGCATTCTGAGCTGTACTAATAGGCATATAGGCTGTAGATCAAGTAAAATGATCATCTCCCTCTACTGATCACTCCAGTTTGGGGCCATCAATACAGGAAAGAGATAAAGTGGTGCAAGTTCAGAGGGCCACAAGATGGTCAGAAGGTTGGAAAACTGTCCTATGAGCAGATATGGAGGGAACTGGGTTTGTTCCACGTGGAGAAGAGATAGCTTGAGGGACACATACCAAAGAGACCACACTGTCTACAAGGAGGCCATCTAGAAGATGCAGCAAGAACCTTCACAGTAGTGCACAGTGGAAGGGTGAGAGACAATGGACATTAAGTTGAAATGAGAGGACTCTAAACTGGATGTAAGGAAAAGTTTTTTCCACCATGAAGTCAGCCAAGCAGTGGAGAAGGCTGTTCAGAGAGGTCATACAGTGCCTGGTCTTCAGAAGCTTTCAGAACCTTACTGGATAAAGCCCTAAGGAGCTTCAGGGCTGACCCTGCTTTGAGCAGGAGATTGCAATAGAGACCTCCTCAGTTCTCTTCCAGCCCAAACTATCCTATGATTTGATTTAAATATCTGCAGAGAACAGGTTAATTGATTTTCCAAAATTATTATTTTACAGAAAACTGTGATTATTACACTAGCCAGGCAAATATCCTTAGTTTCGCAAGCTGAGCTCCAAGCACAGAATAACACAGGACAAGAACAACAGGAGAGTGCTGATACTGAGACATGCCAACATGTATGTCCCAGGAAGGGCCAGGACACATGAAGAAATTAAAAAAAAAGGTAAATACAGCAGTTTAAGTAGCAGCATAATGTTTTCCAATTTCTCTTCTGGTATGAGTCCAACTGGTAGAGACTAGAGGCACTAAAATCAAGACAAGTGGTTCGACTGCACATCTCAAGTCATTTCTCCAACTACTGCAATGCAGTCCCTCCCAGATGGAAATGAGTTGGAACGGGCAAACATGCATCTAGGATCACAGGATAATTCCAAGAGGAAGGGACCTCAGGAGGTTTCCAATCCAACCTCCTGCCAAATGAAGGGTCACCTCTCAGGTCAAATCAGATTGCCTGCAGCTTTATCCAGCCTGTTCTGGATACCATGGCATAGTAGCTCTAAAATAAGCTTTCTTATTCTATTTATCTGCGCAACACACTAAGACTAGCCTCTAACTCATTTTTGCTTTAATAATACAAATTCATACTTCCATATTATAAATAGCTTGTCAGGAGTTGTCAGGACAATTCTTGTTACATGCAACTCCTGTTCATTCTTCAAGAAAGATTATACAACCATAAAGCAATGAAAGATTAGAAAAAGCAAGACACACCCAGAAATTTAAGGCAAGGATTCAGAAGTAGAGGTGCTCAAATAAAAAACAAAGCACATTATATATATATTTAGGATATATCCATATCCTAAAAATGGTGAGATTTCCTCAGGTTGTGTATGTTAGTTCTGATGGTTGTTTACCAGAGGATTCCAGACAGACATCCAAGTGCATCAGGGAAAATGATTCACCACCATCAATACCAACTTGTTTCTTTCCTCTAGTATAGGGTACATGGACTACCAGTGGTGCAGGAAGAATAATAATTACAAAAAAATAAAATCACATGCTAATCACAGCCGTACAACTTCTGAGAGAGAATCACACAAAGCAACAGAAGATCAGAAGAAAAACTAAGAAAGAAGGAATAAAAAAAAAGTGGAGTAGAGCAAGACAAAAGAGACTATGAGAAGAATGAAGAACCACAAGTCTATCTACTTATACTAACAGTCTGGTTCCAAGCTTCTCAGTCCTTCACACACAAATACACATCGGGGATGGGAGGAGGGAAACAGGCCCAAAACACAGAGTTTCAGACAGTAAAAGAAGTGCCTTTGTTTCAAGACTCTCACAACCAGAAAAAGCAAAACCCTCCAGATCCACAAGAGCTAGAGGAGCAGCCTTTCTACTGCATACTCTTAAAAAAAAAAAAAAAAAAAAGAAAACACTGAAAAAAGGCAAAAAACAATTAGGAAAGAAGATAACAGTTATTTTAAGGAGAAAAATACACAGTACAATTGTGGTTGACCATACCAGTCTCAAAATACCAGGCACCCAAATCAACTCTAAGCTTCTCTTTAAATTACATTTATCTCCCTTCTGCAAAGTGAAGTTAGCTGGCACATCAGTATGTAGCTAATAAGTTGTGCGTAACAATCAAAAAAGTCGTGCTCTTCTTTTCTACATGCCACTGTACAATTACAGCTGTATGACCAAGACGATACCGTTCAAAAGACGCATGCAAATCTGTCACAGCACTCGTTCTAGAAAACAGCTACACTAAAAATAACAATCTTCCCAGTCATGGTAAATAATTTTATGATAAATTTTCAAGCAACACTCACCCCCGCACTTAGTGCTAGAACAACAGTAATTCATTGCAAAACCTGTACCGTACTTCTCTATCTGCTAGTAATCAGTTGTTTCCAAACAGGAATGTGGATACCACAGCACTCAACAGGACAGCTCACCCACAGAGGACAGGGTAAATCATTTCACTGACACTACTTTTCGTATTGGGATCACCTCGTTGCCTTTTAGGAGCAACTCTGACACTTAGTGGTTGCCGCTGGCCAATCACTGGATGTCTAAAGGACAGCTACTGTCCACAAAATCACAACCAATACAAAAATGTGGTCTTAACTGTCAGAAGTACGGAAGTTCTCAACAGAGAAGGCAGGTGGGTAATCAGCAAAATAAAGCAACTTGTGTCACTGTCTTTGCAAGCGGTTTAATGTAAAAAGGAAGGGTTTTAAGTAATTAAGCCAACCAAGCACTGAAAAACTAGGCAGAATAGCTTGGAGTGGTTTTGATGTCAAGAAAAGAGAACAGTTGTTTTGTATGTCTGCTCGATTCATACCTTTCAAATGCATACCCAAGAGACAACATACGTTTTAGCACCCAAAAGTTATGGTCCACATTAATTTTTCTCAGATGTTCTGCTGAACAGCAGAAGAGTGAGTCCAGTTTTCCCCGTAAGGATACAGGTGTCAGTTCTGCAAGCTCTTCCATTTGGACTGAGACATACTGAAAAGTCAGAGATTACTTTGCAACATCAAAATCAGGATAGTAATTCCAACATCTATACTTTTTTTAAGCTGTAATCAAGAAACACTCCCTGTGCCATGGAGGGCCCATTCTACATCATCAGTTAGGTTTACACGACAAAGCAAGGCACATTTTCATGCTTGCTTCAAGAACAAATTGATCTTAAAATGCAGATTTTGACAATAATCAAGTCTAGATCAGATGATTACTTTTTTTTTTTTTTAATTAAAACAAGGCAAAATAAGGTGTTTATTTTTTTTACTTTCACTCATTAAAGAATTCAAATGCTCTAGAATGCAATTCAGTTTTAAGAAAAAAAGTCTGAAAATACAATCTGTAACTTTAAACACATTGTATTAAATTTTATTTTGTAATGTGTTGTATTTAAGTTTTCTATAACCTGTCTCAAATATACAGAAAATATATTCTACATTTTAAAAAAGAATAGACAAAAAAGAAAAAAGCTTCTCCAGTCAGGAAAGTAACTTTCCACTGGAAATACACACTTTACATTTCTCCCCTCATATGGCGAATCTGATTACCAAAAGAGTCACGTTCAAAAAGCACTACCAGCTCTATTTTAAGGATTTCTTCTAGAGGACGACAAATCACTGTTTTTATCACGTAGCACAGGGTTAGCAAAACCAGTCTCCGCAGCCCGTGTTAGTCAAGAGTCACCAGAAGAAAGCACATGCAAATGTCACCGTGCATGCATTCCTGTTCTCAGCGAGAGGTGTGCCTCTGCCCAGTCGCTATTTTTGCGGTCAGTTATATGACTTGTGCATTTAGATAACGCCATCCAAACAACTCCCACCTGCACTAAAAAGTGCCAAATGAATTGGTTACTTACTTCCAAGCTTTTTCTCGCTCTGAAGTACAGTTCTATTAAATAACCTTAACTTTATTCTTATCAAAAGGCTGTCATTTCTGCAGCACATGAACCAAGGACAAGTTGCAATACAAACATTAATGCAGATGATTAACCGTGAACAGGAGTACGTCGAGTTTAAACAGGCTCAGATTACAAAAACATTCAGTAACTTGCTTTGGCTTACTCAGATATTAAAGCACAGTTAATGTAGGTGATACTACCCTGTAAGATTTCAAGAATCTTCTGACTCACCATGAAACAATTCAGGCTTTAACCGATATTACCCTAAGAATCCTAGCAGCAAATCAGAATTAACACAGCTGCAAAGGTGCCCGAAAAACAGGCCCATCCTCTCATTAGTGATGGAGTGTGTCACAAGAATACAAAAAGCTGACCTGAAAAAAAGAGTCTGTCAAGAAGCAAAGACTGCAGTATACAGAAGGGGAAGGTTGTTTAAAATGGAAGGCATCCCAACCTCTTTTCCTCTTATTTAATTAGCAATCAATAATCTTTCCCAGTGTGTGTGCATGCTAGCTACTCTTTTCTTTCCTTGCTTCTGTAGAATGTAAATGTTTCCAGGCTGTTTTGTACAAATACTGTATTCTGTACAAATATCGTACACTGAGAACCACAAGAAGCTAAATTAAAAAATGCATAACATGTTTCATAGAATACGGTGTTAACTAAGAGTATGCATGCTGCTTTTCTGTTTGTTTTTAAAACTATTATGCACACTGAGAAGCATATTTTATTTACATTGGGTACTTTGAGTACTAGTTCAGTAAGGTGTGCGGTGGTTTTTTGGTTTTGTTTGTTTCTTTTTAATTACAAAGCATTTGGGGATTTTGAATTTCTTCTGTATTTGGTATCACTTTCAGAATGTGTAAGGCATAATCAACAGTTGATAGGCTTCCTAGCAATCTGAATACTAGGAAGTTATACATCTGGAGAATAGAAATTATTCAGCAGGTTCAAAAATTAACAGTTATCTATTTACCAAAATAAATAACAAACTAACATGAGAGTGTCTTAAGCATTTTGAAACATAGAAATAAAAACAAAGGCTGGATGGGTTCCTGGGCAGTTTGATCTAGTGATCTAGTATTTTGGCAACCTTGTCCATGGCAGGGGGGTTGGAACTAGATGATCTTTGAGGTCCCTTCCAACCCAAGCCGTTCTATGATTCTATGATTAAGGTGATTCAAGTTTCCTATGAAGACACATTACCTACTTTGCATTGTATGCAGGAACTGAACAGATGAGGGCCATCCTCAACTATACCAGACAAGTTTAATATTAAACTGGGATGTAGCAGGGCAAACGAGATGCTAACTTTTTTGGCCATATTTTATAAAATGAGATCTAAAAATAGCATGACCTAGTGAATAGCAAACTGCATACATGCATAAAAACTGGCTTCTATTCCCGGCTCTGCAGTAACCAAATTTACCACATAATTTTCAGCATGTTACAGCATGTATATACATTGTCATTTTCCCATCCCACTGTTTAACAGCATCTTCCAGAAGCATTCTAAGCAAAACAATTAGCTATATTTTAAGTCATTAGTCAACATACAGAAAGAAGTAGACTACAGAGTGGATTTTGTGCTGGCATATACGAACAGGAAAGCTCAGTAATGCCAAAAAGTTCACTCGTTTGGCAAGTAAGCATCCTTTCCCAGCAGAATCCCAATTGCCAAATATTTTTTTTTCCCCACTTCAGTTAAATCTCACATACGTTATCACAGAAAAACTTTTGAAACAAACGAAGTACAAGTTAAAATGTCATCATTTAACACCGGCTGGACATTGGGGGTGGAAAATGAGGAAGAGAAAGGACCCAAAGTTTCTGAAAGCCACAGCAAACACCAACTGCTGCTGTTCAGTACCACCACTACAGCAGTCAGAGCTAAGACTCAGCTCAAAGCATCTGCTGAACAGCAGCAGAAAAACACACCACTGCCTTTCACTATCACCAACACAACCCGGGAGAGAAACGAAGGACGGACAGTTCAGAGCTGCAAAAAACAGCCTGCGTGATGGCAACCGGTAGGCAGCAAAAGGAGGAAGGCAGATGCTACCAGCTTTCTTCCTGTGCCTCGGAAGGCATGAGGTGGGTGAGGAAGGGGCTGTGGACGTAAGAGACGATCTGTCCTCTTCTACAGCTGCTGAAGTTAGAAAAGGCTTCAGGTTACTTATGCATCTATCAGCCATGCCAAAAAGCAATGCTTTTCAGTATTTTACCTCAGAAATCAACAGCTTGAAGCTGTCAGATACATTCTGATATTTCATTCTGCTTGCAGACTTCTGAAGATGCAATCCAGAGTACTGTTTACGTGAGGAATAAACTACCTGAGAGTGTCACAGTATTACCTCAGGAAAAAGTCATGCCTACCACGGACCAGAGTGACTGCCATGGCCATTTTGCACTGTAAAAAGCACCCTATTTATCCTCAGGATCTGACTGTATCATTACCTTTGAGGGGGGTTGGAAGGAACTTTTCCCCCCCAGTGCACAATTCTCTCCTCAGCAGCCAAGGAATTCAGTGCAAGGTTAATCCCAACAACTCATACCGTCACGGCCCAGCAGGTACCCAGGACAGACAGCACTCACCAGACTCTAAATATATTAGAAGGAACCCTCTCAAACCCAAGGAGAGCATGCCTACAGTTATCAAAACACAACAAGCAAGAAAAAAAAGCACCCTTTCTCCCACTCCATTAGAAGAAAACCCCACTGTCACAGTGTCACCACCAGCAGCAGGCCCGGCTGGCTCTGAGAGGCCCGGTTGCATCAGCCTGGCCGTTCCAAACTCCAAAGTACAGCTGGCAGGTTCCAGAGGAACGGCCTGCCCCTGAACAGAGCTGCACAATCCTAAGCCACACTCCTGACGAGGCTCTGAAGCCAATGCTGCAGGAGACACACATCTGAGGGCTGCTGGAATTGCAGCAGAAGACTGGGGTTGTGGATTTTTGAGGAGGAGAGTGTGGAAGAGAGGGGTTCTAAGCAGGCTGGTCACTGAGAGCTGATCAATGTATTCACAGCGATATGCATGGATATCTGTTAGTATCCATGCACACAAGTATGCTCAAAGAGCTGCAGAGAAATATGGAACACTGAACAGAAAGAGTTCTGGGAGGTGCTGAGTTTCAGTACATTTTTACCAACCTCAGCCTTCACTATCAGAGTGCTGCACAACACTTTGCTTCAGCACATGACTGTTTCATGTTGGTGCAATGCCGTCCAAGTCTTGTGCTGCCACGTGACACTCATAACCCAAGATGAAGGAATATCCCTTTGAGAAGGCAGCCAAAGGTTTCAAATTTGGCTAACCCTACAGGTTTGCTGCACTGATTTTCTGAGTTGACACTTAGCTTTAATGCTGGTGAGAATGCAAAGCACATAAAAAAAACAGTAATCTGGAGTTCATAGTAGACTTCAAACAATTCATTTGCAAACAAAGATTAGCAACTCTTCTAAAACTACTAATACTGAAGATAAGACAGTATCATATTGTTAAGAGATTTTCTTGATTACTACTTCACAAAATCCTACTAGAATTTTGAATACTATAAAATTTGAACACTGAGGTCATCACAGAACCTATGCTACAGACCAATTTTAAATCGAAAACTACAGACAGAAGGTAACAAAAAAAAAAAAAAAGAGCTTTTTTCACTGTAAATCCTGACAGAGGTTCTAGGATAAAGACAATACCTCTCCTCTTCCACACTTTTTCCCCATTAAAAGGTTCAAACGTCTGAGAAATTTCCAGTGCAGCTCATATTCAAACCCTTACCAGGAGTGTAACAATTTCACCACTTTGGGATGATTAGGTCTTTCGATGTTTCTAAATGGCTTCAGTGAATACTCCAATAGTCAGTGCATAAAATTATTTCATTGGTCGCTTTTCACAGCCTACAAATCAATCCTTATCTGCCTGAAAAGAGTTTGTTAGAGGCACTGCAGCTGAATTTATTGCAATAGCCCTTGTTGCGCTATGATAACAACAAAACCACTCTTTTAATACTAGATACAATTTCAGTGCTTCTGGAGACTTTATCAGAAGAATTCCAGCAACTCTTATATAAAACAAGAAAGAGCTTTGTTAGAAAATTCAAAAAAGTGTTTAAAAGGAAAGAGTTGGTTTTTTAAATTAAAGACTTCAACAAAGGAAAAATAGATCACAAAACGAAACAATCTGAAGTAATTTCACTTCTGAGTTTCCCCACTATACAGCAAACACTAGATATAATATGCAATCCACCGAAACCAATTAGCAGGATTGAGCAATGTTTTCATTAGCATTGTCTTTCCATCAAAAATTCCAGTTCTTTTGCTTCTCCAGATATCTTGGTCTTTGAATTGCCAGAAAACTACAGTGGGTGCTAAAAAAACTCTTAAAATTTCCAGCTGTCCACATTGGAAATAAATGGTATTTGTGTTCAGTAAGATTATCACTTTAAATGGAAATAGCTTACATGTTTCCTAATAAAACTCCCAGCATTCTACAAGTAGCATGCAATGTCTGGATATAATCCGAACGTAGTAAATATTGCCTAAATATATATATGAAAGGTGGATGTAAGACAGATTTCTCCAGATCTTTATTCTACAGTTTCCTTTATGTTGAGAGAACATTTTATCAATGCAAAGCTTTCCAGAACAAAACCTGGTAAAACCTGGTCTCTTTCCACATAAAGATCTTCCTGTCCGGGAGGACACTGCGTCACAGACAGCACTGTGCTGATGCTTTTGAAATGAAGATTCAAGAATAATTGTTTTCACTAAAATTGAGAACCAAAACAAAATGGTTAAAGGCTCTTTTTCTTTTTAAATTTCAAACTGATGTATTGCTCAAACCAGAGCAACCTCAGCGAGGGCAGAGGGAAGAAGGGAACCCTTTGTTGCTGCAGTCACTGGGGGAGGAGGGGTTTCTTTGTTGTTTGAACTCTTTTGCCCAGCCATAGGATATGCAGCAGGGACTAATCTGCACCGAGAGGGGGGATTCTGATCTTTCACTAGGTTTTGTGAGCAATACAATGGTTATGTATGGAAATGCATGACACTCCAATTAAGTTATGTCTACGTCTGTAAGAAAATACTTGAAGGTGGACTGACTAGACAACTCCAAGAAAGCTATGCTAAACAACTCATGGGGCGCTTGAAAAATCTAGGCATTGAAACCTTAGGTAATAGATACTGCTGTGGGCAACACGCTTTGGCAACAGTATTTATTTGGCCTACAGACAACTCCTTCTATCCCTGTTTCCCTGTCATAAAGGTACTTTCACTATGCAATAGACCAGAAACTCAGCCATGCCCTGGGACGCAATTCACTGAGGGTAAGTCTTCAGAGTTCACCAAGGAACTGTAAATCCAGTACTAGGAAGTAAGTTACTGCAAGACCTCTGTGTGCCTCAGTCGTGGTTACAACAGACTGCAATGTATCAAAGTAGCAGAAGAACAATGAACAAATAAAAGAAATAAAACAAACAACCCAGTCCTGAAGCCATGAACATACATCATCATCTTTGTTTTGGTCTGCCAGCACCATATAGCAACCAGTCCTGTATTTCACAAAACCTACTGTAAAATATTTACCCCATGGTTGACCTGGCATTAGGAATCATGTATTCAAACACGCACTCAATTTCCAATGACATTCCAAACCAGATGGTTTTCTAACATCCTTAAAAATAATTACTACAGTAATTCTTCACTTTTTTTTTTTTTTTAAGTCCAGTTTATCTTCTACTCTTGAAATACATGAATAAGATCAGAAATCCCTTTATTTTTAAGGCATACCAAGACATGCCATTAAA
>VXAV01007183.1:575396-598358 GCA_013399715.1 Alectura lathami | reverse complement strand
GAGGCTGCGGCCCCCCGGAGCTGCGCGGGGCTGGCGGATGGCGGCAACAAAGGGCCCCGGGCACCTCGCCCTCGCCGGCGGGAACAAAGGTCCGCCCCGTGCGGGGGGTGCTGCGCCTGGCTGTGCTGGGCGCGGCGTAATTTTCCTGTTTTCCTGCGCTTTGGCGAAGCCGCCCTCCCGTTCGGTCGGCGCGGGTGGCCGGGGAGCGGGTCGGCTTTGGAGCCGTGCCTCTGGCTCGCCCTGCGGCCTGGAGCAGGTCGTGGAACCTTCCCTGCCTTGTCTCCCCTCCGCGACGCGGGGGCAGGACGGTGTGCTGCGTGTGCGGTGCTTGTGCACAGCCTTTGGAACGCTGCGTGGAAGGAGCTGTCTGAAAGGAGTGTATTGACATAAATCTCCGCAGCTCGAGGTAGACCTGAGATGGAGCTAGAGCATCAGAGGTGTTGTGATGCTTGGTAGATTGATAATTTCCATGTGGTTTCTCACAAGGTGTGTCGGTCGGCTGTCATAGGCGTTGCTTGTTGTATGAGATTCCAGAGTAGCTGTGGGGGTCTGGCTTTGTTTTCTGACCTGCCCAAGTAAGTAACATGCCCTGGTATTTCGGTAGTCATGTTTGGTTTGTCGTGGGCACCTTCTGCATGTGAGGAACGGTCCTTGAACAGCCAGCTCTGAACTCGGTCACCCGAGTGTGCATCTTTGTTTTTTTCAGGTGGCTAAAAAAGAGGACTCGCTGTGTCTTCTTGGTGTGCCTGGCACAGTATTTCGTCTCCTCTTTGCCAAGGGAGTTCAGATTAGTGGGTTTTGCTGATGGAGTTTTGATTGGCTGGGTTATTTGCAGAAGGAGATTCCTCAGAGGCCTTGTCTACATTAAGCAATTAAATTATTGTTTTTATCCGGCAGTATAGCTCCCATGTAAGTACCAGCAGTTCTGGTTTTACAGGTGAAGGTCAGTTACACTTTTGCCCTAGATCTGTTAACTGTGCCGTGTTAGAGCTCTGCAGTTCTAAGGACGCAAGGGATCCTGTTTCTCAGGTCCCGAACCCTGGGAGATGTTCAAAGGCCTTCTGAGATCCCTGAGAGAATTGGGGGTGGCAGGGAGGGCACTTCAAGTCCTTGTGATATCGTAGTCCTAAATATATCCTTTATTCCTTTTAACAGGGAAATGTAGGGAGTAAAAAATAACATAGTTCTTTATATAAAAGGAAATAAATTATGCTGGATGTCTTTTTTTTTTCCATATCCAGATAACTTCGGGTGTCCCAGCAGTTCCTACAAAGATCAAGAAACCGTATAAAATCTGTGAAGTGGCCGTGCACAACCCAGGCAGAGAGCTGTGTGCTCTGCTGGCAGATGGCTTTGCAGAGCGGTGTTGATTTGGGTGCTCAGCTGTGTCTGGGTACTGATGAAACTGGGTTGTGCACAGCACAGGATGAGAAACAGTGGCTGTATTTCTTCAAGATGAGGACGGAGACTTTTAGGCATAGACTGTGCGTAGGTCACCATTTTGCCATTACTGGCTACACAGATGAAATTGTTTCTCCTGGGGAAAAGAGGTGGTTGCGCTGGGAAAACTGGCTACCCAAAGTAGTTGAATCAGCAGCGCTGGGGTGCCTGGGTTTTCAAATGCTGAGGAGCACCAGGAACCACTGTGCTGTACCCACGTGGTGTATCTAATCAGCTGTGAATTTATTTATTTCTATTTTAACTGCAGTTAGTCAGCATTTCTAGACTACAGCTAGACTCTGGTCTAGATAAAAGCAAATCCCTCAGACTGAGCAGAGGTGGAGCGCACTGATGATGTTTCGATGCAATTTCCCAGATATCCCACGTCACCACAAAATATTTCAGTAGCTGCAGGAGCACTGGAAGTGCTACTTGGGGTCAAACAGCAGCAGCAGCCACTCTGCTGATAAACTCTTCTCTGAGCTGGACAGTGCTGAAACAGTATTAAAAGAAACCCGGCCCACGTGTCCCGCAGAACAGGTTGTTGCCATCAACAGTCAAACTGCAGCAGCTTTAGTACAATGCCAGGGTTTAAGAAAAATGGTAATGTAGACAAGAAACTAGCCGAATGAACCGGCAGGACAGTACGTGTTTGGAGATTGCACTGCTGGAGGCAAAGCGTAAGCCTTGGTCTCCTTGGAAATACTACTGTGCAGGGAGATGCAGCATGAAATCACAGCGTACCAGTGGAAAGTGGGCTTCTTCACTTTCAATCTCCGTTCTTTTCATAGGGCTATTGCAATGAGAAGTAGAACAGCTGCTGCAAAGTCTAGCAAGTGACATGATTCTTGTGAACAGTTGTAATTTCAGAGATATTTATGAATGGAAAGCACTATACAAATGAAATACAAACAGGTTGTGTGTTTGAGCTATCTTCAAGGCATCTTCCATTTTAAGGCATTGCATAAAGTTGCTTGAAACCATTAAATAAAATTTGTCTTGTCCTTTCCAACCCAAACCATTGCATGCTTCTATTCTTCCTGAGATTTTTACTGTCTACATAGTGAGAAGACAAAATCAAAATCCTATTTGAGGAGTTTCCAGTCCAGCTCAGCTTTCCTGTAGGTAGTCCCACTGAAGCCAGGGACAGAATTAAGCTTAACTCTATGAATAATCATATATTTGGTAGAAATTAATACTGTGAGAGAAATGAGAACAGAAAACAAAAACTGCTCTATTTTCAAGTTATGATGAAAAATGTTTTTTACTTCTTTCCTTACTGAACAGTGTACATTTTCGAAGGTGCTTAAGATACCTAAGCTACTGTAAGCCATTATTGCGTTTATTAGTTCACCCCTCGAAGAGTAATACGCATTTCGCAGAACAAATAGGATAAATGTCTTAGAGCCTGCAAACTAAACTTTGTCACGGGTGAGAGTAACAACTGGAAAAGAGGTCTGTACAGAAGAAACACTGATACATGGGGAAGCTTCTGCAGTCCTCTCCATCCCCTGAGACACCAGGAAGCGCAGTGCCCACGTGGTTACCTGCTGCAAGGGGATCATGTCTCTGCAACTTTGCTCATTAATCATATTGGTGTGCATCTATCCCTGGGGGAGACGGTGGTTGTAAGCAACAAGAGTGTACAGGATCCCTGTATTTCTGCTGCTGGGCCAGTGCAGCCTGTACAATGGATACTCAAGGTTCTCTTGCATAGGAAAGGTTTGCGTGAAGGTAGGGTCGTGCTCTGCTGGTCTCCTGGCCACCAGCCAGCTGCCCATATGGTTGCCAGAATGCAGCATTAATTTTCTGAGGCAGCATGCGTCCAAAATAGTGTCACACCGTGTAAATCAGCACGCTGTTGGAAGTTATAAATTCACAGATAAGATGGAAATTGTTAAAGTAACCCTTCCCGTGGCTCCCTGAGTCTGCACATGTTTCTAGAGCCAAGTATCAGAGCTGTAATTTTACATAACATAATGCAAACGCTTACAATAGAGCTGCACAAACATTGCAAACCTGGGTCATCAAGCTGCAATCCTTGAGTGCACACCCACTGAGGTAAATAAATTAGCCTGAATGAGGATTGCAGCTTTGGTCTGTATAAACACACATGAGTCAGGGAGGGAAGAATTTTTTTGTTGCGACATTATCTCACCTGCATGAATTGCGTGCACTGTGTACATCAAAGTATCAATTTCATAGCCTAATTGGTAGACAAGCGTACTGCACAAAGGCGATGTGGGCACATTCATGCTGCGTGAAAAATCCTTGCGTTTAGATCCCATTTTTCTTACTGTGTATTCATGTAAGGTTTTAATAACCTTGGCCTCTTTAAAAAGTTCAGTAAGGGGAGGGGAGTAGAGGGGAAAACAGGGCAAGTGTGGCAAGTTGTGTAATTGTTTTTTTGGAAATCTTTAGGTTTTCAGTTCAATTATCCTTGCTCTATTTTTAGGGGAAGGAAAGAACCAAACAGTGTTAGTGGCTGCTAATCAGATGTCTTGATAAATGTATCCTTTGTCTTATATATGGATGAATTACAAAAACTGTCAAAAGAATTCCATTAAGGAGGATGCTTAATGTTTATTATAAACAAGATCTTTTCAAATAAGTTGGTGATAAACACTTCTTAAAGACCCCTCAAATTATGTTTGTACTAATAAATTAAATAGCGTAAGGACCTTTCGCAGGCCCTGAGCTCACAGACCCAGCCTGGACAGCTCCCTGGTTTTGGATTGGTTTAGCTCTGAAGCCTGGTGGCTGCATGCATGTGGCTGCACCACACAAAGGAATGGGTTCAGATGCTGACATTGTTTCATCTAGCGACAGAGGAAGAGTCTGGAAGCTTTTCAAGGCAGAGGGTCCTGTACCCAGACAGCCTGGGTACAGCAGTAGGCCTACCTGCAGGTGTAGGTTCAGAGCATGCACTAGGTTCAGGCCCGTCTGTACTGAAGCATACACTTTGGTCCATGTTCAACAAGGTGGACAGGTGTTTGACTGCCTTGGAGCACATGAATATTCACATCGACTTCAGCAAGGTGTTTGTCTTCAGCTGAACTAGTCTTGAAATCAGAAGCACACATGAGTCTGTCTCACAGGAAGAGATCAGGCCCCAGTGAGGCATATGCAATCAATGTAAACCTAATAGTGGAACCTTCCTGGTACCTTCAGATTGATACTGAATGCTTTCCTGGAAAATGCTTTTCACCCAGGGAGTGGTGTTCTCAACACAGAGGTATTTAGGAAAAAATTAATGACTGGTATACACATTAGATAGGAGATGATCTCTCCTGGCCTTACCCCATATAATTTAAAATGCAATCAGTTAAAGTTCAGAGAAGCTGTAGATATAACAAAAGCTTTCTGCTACTTTGTTTGTTTGTTTTTCATCCGAGATCTCTGTTTTGAAGTATTTTCTCCCAACCTCTGTGTCCTGAAAGAAGACCAGAAACTGTCTGACCATAGAAGGGAAAGAAAGAAAGAGAGCCTGTGTAAAGTTGTCAAGTGGGCTGTGTAAATAAACCAAGTAAATAAACCCTGCGTCCAGAAACTGAGCTCCTCTCCCTGTGGTACTTGGCATTATTTGTATAAATGGTAAAGGCGTTTAGGTAGATGTTGCACATTCTTTTAAACTGAGAGTAGCTCTCCAATCAATGATCCAAACAAGACTATTAGTTACAACAATGTATAATCATCGCAAGGCTCTTTGAGCAAGATGTAGTGGGTGTTTGGTCTTGTAATTAACCCACCACCATTGGCCACGCGTTCTCTGCACCCTGTAATTACTTGACTAAAAAACCACCACTATTCAAAGCATACATTGTACAGAACATTCAAAGAGCATTCATTTTAATGTTTTTACACTCACGCAATTATTATAACTCATTCATATGTTTCATGAGCAGAAGTCATTTGGCCAAACCTGAGCAGTTTTTGTTAGAAAAGTTTGATGTGGAAACAACCTAGGTTAGCATGCACAGAGTCATTGGCTTTTTGTATTCATTTCACTTTTTTAGAACTAATCCAAAAGTATTGAATGGATTTTCATTTAAAAATACCTTGCCACTGAACTAAGAATGTTGTGGATAATGAATTACTTGCTCCAACAAATCGCTATTCTTTTAATCATAGAACATGTGTAAGTCTTGTATGTGGACAGCTTTAGCCTCAAAAGAAAATCCTTCAGGAAACTTGTAAGTGAAAACATTGGTGTAAAAAAAATGCCTGCTCAGCAAAAAAGTAGCAATCTTTCCCTCAGCAAGATATCCTTAGTAATGCTTCCTTGTTCTTGAGGTGTTTGGCCAGAACAAGCATGGAAAAAAAAAAAAAAAAAAAAAAAAAACAGGCTTGTGTGTAAGAGTAAAAAAGCAACAGAAAGCATCAGGAAAGCCCTCTGTAGAAAGCTGCAGTGAGATTTCTTTTATCTAACCTGAATAGTTTAAAAAGCAGTGTGAGTGTAGACTCCTTCTGTAGGTAGTGGAGAGAAGCAGACATTTCCAGAAAGGGGTTCAGATGCCTGCCTTGTGACGGGGTTAAGCAGCTCATTAGCCAGCTCTTATGCTAACTTTTAGATGGCTGCAGAGAAGTGAGGTCAATCCCTCTTTGAGAACAATGCTAGCACCCCTCAACTTCATCAAATCTTCAGTCTTTTGACTGTGTAATGGGCTTCATTTCAAAGCCTACCCCTTGCTTTAGACAATGATGTCATTTTGTATCAAACACAATATAGTCATCTCATTTATTCAAAGGCAAAGTGTCGCTCCATCTGTATTAAACCCACTGCATCAAGCTTGATGATGCACCTGCTCTTCACTTCCCGGAAGTCACAGCTCAGTCCTGCCTGACTGGGTGTAGAAGGGAATAGCTGAAGGTTGGGGGGAAGCACATTAGAAAGCTTATTTACATTGCAGAACATGACATAGAGGTACCTGGGCTACATTGGAAAGCACTTCCTTTTTAGCTGGCTAAATTCGTTCATGTGAAATTCTCTGCTGCCTCACATCCTAGCATGGGTGTCTGCTCTCAGCACCGCATCTGCTGGTGCAGGAATGCTTGGTAATTATGCTTTGAAATAACTGAGCCCTGACTCCTCTTTGTAAGACCAACCTTTAATAGGAGGCTGTGCATTTTTTCCTCAAACACCCTCACCTTTCATCCTCTGCCACTCCTTGATTGTGGGAAGACACCCAGCCAAAATCACAGAGGTACTTCCTTTGGATCCTTCTGAACACACTGGTCATGAGGCTTGTGAGCTACTAGCCTATGGGAAGGTACTTGGCATTCTGTGGCCTCTGCTTGTTGCTCTAACCAGAAGCCTCACATATTTACCTAATTTTCCCCATCTTCTTGCTTTCCTCCTTACTATGTTACAGTATGTTCTGGGATTCATGTGTTGCTTTGAGGCAGGGACTATCTTCTTACTGCATGCACATACAACATTTAGTACCACTTGAAACACTAGGGCCATCACCACATGATAAATATTAAAGCCTGCTGGCAAGCAAGTGTGACTACCAGGTCCTGGTACAGTAATTATCAGCTTTTTATATCCTTGGCTGGACCATTTTCTCCCAGGAGTGCAGTTTAGTACAACAGTGGATGGAAAAGTCAGACCATCTCCTGGCAGTACAGGAAGGCTAAGACAATGGCAGCTAGAACTTGTTAATGAACCTGTCATGCACAGTATACAGCCCCACAGATAATTTAACAAGTATGTAAGTGTCCTTCCTTACTGTTACCCAACAAGGCACTGTGGGATCTAGTTAAGCAAATCTCAAATGTGTTGTACTCTACCTTTATAAGTACCTTCAGGGTCTCTTACACAAACCTGCCTGTGTGCAGTCTTCCAAATGTAAAGTTTCTACTTACAGACTGTTGTGATCACATTGTAAAAGAACACTTAGCAGTTATCAAACAAAAAACAAACAAACAAACAAACAAACCATAAGCAGTTTGGGAATAGATTTGTCTTGAACAAAGTACTGTTTCACAGGCATATACCCACAGAAGGTTATCCAGATCCATCACTGCAGGTCAAACAAAGGAAAAGCTAAGAATTAAAGGTCGTTGAGACAAAGCTTACGGAGATGGACAGCTCTCTGGGCAAAGGATTACCCGAATCACATTACTTCTACATTTCAAAACAGGAGGATCACCCCTTTCCCTCTTTCTGACTAAAGTCAAAAACACATGCACAGAAATAGGCACCTAGATTAATGACCTGTTTTCCAAAATGCTGTAAATTTGCAGTCATCAAAGGCACCTTTAAGCCTTCACTTACAAATTTAGACCACGAGGCATGAAAATCGTGTCCTTTGTCTCCCAGCAGTGCCTCTCCAAATATGGGAATTCAAAAGGAAGGCTCTGCAAAAAAATTTTCACCCTGTCTGAAGTGACTGTGGCGGGTGGATATAAACCACTCTGTGTGACACATTCCTGGAGTCAGTGGGCGCTGTTCCAACACTGGCAACTGGGAAGTGGTGTGAGGCTGCAGATCCTCTGTGCCTCACAGAATCACAGAGCGGTTGAGGTTGGAAGGGACCTCTGGATCCATATGGTTCAGCCTTTGCTCAACAAGGGACATCCAAAACAGGTTGCCCAGAACCATGCTCAGGCAGCTTTTGCAGATCTCCAAGGGAAAGAATCCACAACCTCTCTAGGCAACTGCTAGTGTTCTGTCACCCACACAGTAAAGAAGTGCTTCCTGATATTTAGACAGAACCTCTTGTGTTCCAGTTTGTGCCCATTGCTTCTTGTCCTGGCACTGGGCACCACAGAAAAGAGCCCAGCTCCGTTCTCTTTCCATACTCTTCAGGTATTTAAACACATTGATGAGATTCTCCCCGAGTCTCCTCTTTTCCAGACTGAACAGTCCCAGATCTCTCAGCCTCTCATCATAGCAGAGGTGCTCCAGTCCCTCCATCATCTTGGTGGTCCTTTGTTGGACTCTTTCCAGTATGTCCACGTCTGTTGTATTGTACCTTCTAAACCCTGCCTCTGATGCATGGCAGAGATCAGCTGCTCTGGGCCCACGTGTGTGGCACTTGCTACCATTCTTTTACAACTGCTTTGAGTGAACGAGTGTTAGGAAGCACACTGCAGGGTCAAGAAGTCAGCCTGCTGGGCCTCCAGTTACACCACCAACCGCATCTTAAGTCTAGGGTGATCTTCCCAAGGCCCAGGCACCTCTGCTGGAGAAGAGTGCTTTGAAATTCTCAGCCTGCTCTGTAATTTATTTGCAGTTGTTGACCCTAATCTGACCATCAGAGTTACTATCACAAGGGAATGTGGCATGGTGAGATTACAGCTTCTTCCCACCGTGGCCTTTGATTGACAGTGGACAAAGGAAACATCAGCCGCTGAAGAGACAGAACAGAAAATGCCCTGCTCCAGACATGACTGGTGCCAGAAAAGCCCAGGTGCAGAAGGAGCAATGGAAAGGCTTATCTATACACCATGAGACTGTGAGGCAGAATGTGCAGCAGATCTCTTCTGGCTTGTTTAATACAAACCCTAGGATTTAATTCAGCTGTTCTTTGGATTAATTCAGTGGCTTGCATTTGATGAAATCCCTTCTTCAAAAAGTCTTGAACTGGAGGTGACGACACCAGGGATAAAGGGCCTTGTGGGGGTTATCCTGATGGTTCATCGTCCTTGCTGCTAAAAGGTGTGTCGTGTTGAATGTGTCCAAATTCACCTTCCAGGCGCTAGCTGTTGTCATGCTGTTTACTGTTTTGTTCACTAGCCCTTTGGAACTTCGTATTTTTTCCCTTTTAGCACACTCATAGCTTACCTGCTGTTTTATAAAGATGCCACTTTATCTTCCTTGTTTTAGCTAGCTAAGCAGATAACTCTCTTTCGGTATATCATGGTTTTTCTGGCTTAGAAATAAGTACCAAGGCTCTTCACTGCACTTGCAAGCATATCCTAACTTTTCTGAAAGGGGATTCTAACACTCAGCAAAACATCTGTTTGTCTTTCTGGGGCCTCCTGGTACAGGGGTGAGCTCTGCACAGGCCCAGCTGTGTTTCTGCTTCCTACCAGGTGGCTCCTGAATGCCTGGGCTGTGCTGCATCGTTTCATCTCAGAGTACAGAGCATTACTGGATTAATTAAAAAGTTTGTACTAAGGAAGCATTCCTTCGCGTGCACAGTAGCATTCTTTCTAGCCATGCATCTTGCTAACAAATGTAAAATAGGCTGAAGAGGAACTATTTTAATTCTATCTGCAGTAGTACAACTAATTTAGTTCCCTAAAACAGGGCTTTTTGACATCTGGAAGGGCAATGGAGCTTCTAAACACAAATCTCTCCATACGGAAATAAATATGTCTAGCCAATACTACTTTTTTTTTCCACATCATGCTTTTAGGTCAAGAAGTGATATTAAATTAGGGATGATCTAAAGCTCAGTCCTAATATCTGATAGATTGCTAATAGAAAAAAAATGCTAAAGCATCCTTAAAGAAAGCAGCAGTGGTGTTTTTCGATGGATCATAGATTGCTTGCAATGACTCTCAAGACCATTTACCTATATGATAACTCTAATTTATTAAGGATTATAGACTGTTCTGGTTAAATACAGTGCAAGTACTACTGCCGGTCAGAGAGTACTATCACTGTTAAATTCTCCTGTGATCCATAGCTTTGCTCATTGGCCAGATTTAGGGTTTCTATCTCAAAACAAACTACATCGCATACACGTTATGAAGGGTAAAAAATATGCAGAAATATGAAAATATACTTCCAAAAATATTTTTGAGATCTTCCAGACTCCTATGTATTTGCATTTGTCCCTAGACAGCAGACATACAAGTGTTATAGCCCTCATCCTTTCAGCAAGAGTAATACATCAAAACAGATTTAAAGAAAATAATGCTTAAATACTGCAAATTAAGTTTAGGTCAAAGGGCTCCATAAGACAAAGCAGAGAAATAAATAATCTTTGGAAACTATTACTCCTTTTTAATATAATTCTTTTCCTTAAGTAACATCTTAAAGAGATTGCAGCTGCCTAGCCTGGCTGTGGTATCTGTTCAGCAGCCTGTTGGATTAACTGTACAGGAGATTTAAAAGGGTTATTCCAGGTTTCACACCAGTGCTAGAAAAATAAAATTACACCAGACCCAAACTGAATTAAGTAGTTAAGAGCCCAGGCTAACATTTTAGAATGACCTTCTCACTGCTGATTTAATGTTTTCCAAGCAAAGCCAAGATCCCTAGTCACTGATGTAAATGGATTTCCTATTGACTATGACAAGAACAAAATTGAGGCTCATCTGTGGTTCAAGACTTTTGCAAAAGGATTTGGCATACTTATTGCACAGTGACAGAACAAACGCAGTATTGAACGTGTAATGGGTACACAGAGAAGGAACAGGAGTAGAATAAGAAAAGGTCATCAATTTTAGAAGGTCTCCTTTCCCACTCTACCTTTTCCATTTTTCCTATCTTGTTTTCTCCTCTCTTCTCCTGTTCCNACTCAGATCAGTCCCTTCCCTTCCCTTCCCTTCCCTTCCCTTCCCCTTTCTTTCCCGTCTTTTTTTCTCATTCTAGAAAGCATATAAATATTTGTTAAGTTTCTCTAAAGTAAGAAAGTAACTCAGCTCATGCTAAGTTATGCATGTGCTTACATACCTTTCCTGACTAAAGAAGTGTATGTGAAGTTGGGCTGTAATTTGGATGTTCAGGATTTCTACAGTTGGTAAGGAGACATTTGCCAAGGCTGTCTCTAGAACAGACGGGCTGCACTCACTATGGCTTCTCTTTTGGAAGAGAGACTCTTCCAGAGGGCACCTTCAGCTCAGAGTCCTGATGCATTTGTTCTGAATCAACCTGGGAAACACATATGTGAGGAATGAGAAAGAGGAGAGAACATAGCTACTTGTGCTGGAGACTTGCATCATGCTATGGTGCATCCTCAATAACTTGTCGTTTTCATGGGAGTGCTCCAATCCGCCCTACTTTGACACCCTCCTTTTTCCTCTGCTTAAGTACCTAATGAAGCAGTTTTCCTAAAGCAAATGCCTACATTGTTCCTTAGACAAAGCAGAAGGAAATTCGTCTACCTCAGAGGAGATCCTGTCTGACAAAATTTGAATATCCAAGTTGGACAGACAAGTTCCCTCTTCTCTGACATGCCAAACTGGTGAGTTCGCCTAGTTTTCTGAAACTACCATTCCTCAAAGAGTGCAGCATAAGCCTGCTGCATGGGAAGATTCAGTATCCACTGACTGTCAAGTCTCTCCACAGCTGGGGAAGAAGTCAGATCATTATTTCAATCTGATTTTCTCTTTGGCAGAGCTTTTTGAAATCATGAAAAACCTAATAGTTGCTTATGAAAATTAGGGTATGAAAATTAACCATAATATGCATCACCTCTTTTCATTCAGCTGTCAACACTGGGAGTGAGTGTAGGAGCTACCATTTTACAGAGGAGGAAGTGGAAGCGGAGTGAATCAACGAAGCAGGAAGAGAAGGCAGGCTCCTGGCTCTTCATTCTCCTCCCAACCTACTCACCACTGCATCTCCGGTAGGTACCTGTCACACTGCTTTTGGCTCAGATTTATAAGAGTAAGTTCATCTATTCTGAGCTGTCTCTGGGCAGAACCTGTGGTTGCCACCCCAGGCTGAAGTCCTGTCACATTCCTTAGGTATGTCCAGAGACTCAGGCAAGTGCTGCTCCAAATGGCTCACCGTGTCTGAGGAACTGGAGCAGGTGGAGTGGAGGGAAGGTGCAAGTACATTTTCCATATCCACCAGCAGCACCAGCCTCTGCATGCCACCTGCCTGTCTGCTGCCAGATTCTCCCCAAAAGCACTGTGCATGAGGGCCTCCCCACTCACAATCTGTTTCTGAGGCATGGTGCTCGAGTTTCATTACAGATGAATATGTCAGAGCGAGAGGTCGACGAGGAAGGGTTTGGATCTCAGCAGCAGCGTCTCCATTTGCACCATTCTCAGATCGCCTTCTCTGCTCTCAGGCAGGATTCCACCGCTCTGTTGTGACTTCCTCAGTAAAAGCCTGATACAAGTTGTGTTCAAGTCAAATTAAAACTCTCCTATTTAGACACCAAGCAAAGAGATCCTGAAAGTTCAGGCTGTGCCTGATGGATGAGTGCTGAAGGATGTCTGAAAGAGGAGCTAGCAGCCAAGTCCACAACACAGACGTGCCAGAAGGAATAGATTTGAGGACTCAGAGGGAGTTTTAAGGGTTACTCAGATTATGTACTCATGGATGTCAGCAGTGCTGGCAATTTGCCTTCTACATGGTGGCAGTGAGTATCAGCTTAAATCTACTTTATGGCTCCCTACAAAAAACATGTATTTTCTTTAACGAGCTTTAAAGAGCAACAATGCAAATTCAATGTAAATTGACTTGTTCTTTAGACTGGAAGAAATCAGCTTGCTCTTTTGTTACTAAATTCAATAAAAATAATTAGTTTACCAATGCATAATAATACCCTGATTCTAGTAATCAGATAAGGAAAACCTTAGTTGTTTGGATGAGAACTCAAAAAAGTTGTTAGCAAAAGATTGACAATTTTAACAGTCGTATGTTTGATTCCCATGGTAAATTTCATGTCGTTCATGTCTTTTAAACAAAAGAAAATTTGTCAGTCCCATGAAAAATAGTGTATACAGATAGATTCGTTGGTTTGCTTCCACCTAAGCTTGTTTTGATATACAGAAATACGTTGGTTGTTTTATGATGTTTTTGCATTCAGATGTAAATGCAGCTTAGGTCATTCAGGTCTGAAATATATTCACATTTTGGTGTAAAGGCAATACATTTCAATGGAACTGTGTGGATGTACACTAGCAGGAGTTCTGGTAAGTTTTTAAAGGCTCTTTTGTCATGATATAAATATAGTGCAAAGTCAGTGCGAAAACATGGATACATAAGAATTTTGATATTTGGCTATAACTCATATGTATGTAGCTATGTAGCTAAAATGCATGAATACACATTTCACTCTCCAACATTTGTCATGGGATTAATGTAAGCAAATGCAACCGAGTAACCCAAAGTCCACGCATTCCTTACACGTGCCACCCATGGTGCCCCTGGCTCAGCCTCCTGGAGGATCAGATTTGCTCTCCCAAGCCTTCCGGTGCAGGAGGGAATGGGAAGGGTGACTTAAGCCACAAAAGATCAGAGAGAGAAGAAATGTAAATGCAAAGAACAAAGAATTAAAAGAGAGGGACAGAAGGACGAGAATTCGTGCAGACAGGAAATGCAGGCTAAAGCATGTAGAAAGATAGGCAAAGAGGACATGGGCCGAGACAGAGATGGTAATAAACTGTGTCAGAGCAGAAGCCAAAGGAACAAGAATGGTTTCTAAGTGATTGCAGAGGAAGGCTTCTAGCAAAATCCAGCTTTGACACCATCTCTGAACTGTAGCTCTCATCAGTATTCGCTATATATTGCAGAAATTCCTGGTCATCAAGAACAGGGATCTGTGAAGCCCAGATTTCCTGCAGAGGAAGAGTAATTTACAAAATGCAAACTTGATATACCATTTATTGCTCTACATGAATTTCACTCCTGATTGGCTTTAAAATAGCTTTTCCCTTGCAAGATGAAATTTCCAGTTGACAAACAACTTGACTTGGAGCCCATTTGTGTGCTAGGAAAATACTGCGTATCAGCTGTTTCTGAGAAAAAGCTCACCATAATGAAATTTATCTTTTAGAATAACCATGCAAAATAGCACTGATCAGCAAATGCTTAGTAACTAATGTTTATAGTGGCTCCTTTTAAAGTAGTGACTTCTATTTTTATGCTGAACTTTCTCTAAACTGGTGACACAATGTTATCTCAAGACCTTTCAGCTGGATAAGACCATGCCAGTTTCCTCAAAAATTGTCGTCTGTCTATGGATTTTGTATATATTTGGGGTAGGGAGTCACAGGCAAAACACAGACTATATTTAAATTACTTCTTAAAGCAGAATTTTTAGAAGTCAATATTGGATAGGGAATAGGCCTGGAGGTTTAGGATGACTTGCCTAACTTAGAGATAGGTCTCATACCAGATTTGTCCAAAGATTTTGGAGAGATGCTCTGGAAGGCAGAAAGAACCAGCCCTAACAGAGATGCGGAACATTGACATTCCAAAATCTCAGTGACTATCCACCTTGGGAAGAGAAAAGTCACAGCACTAAAAAGCACCCTGCAGCAGCATGTGACTAGTCATCTTGAACTGAACAAAAGTCTGTTCAAGAGATGTGATGTCCAGCAGATCTCCATCTGGCTTATTGGCTGCAATCCTAGATCTCACTTTGTGTAACAATCTAGAAGCCTGAAAGAGCTGCTATGTCTTCAGACTTCAGCTGTCTTCAGAAATTTATTGTTCTGTTTGTTGTTTTTGTGTGTGTGTGTTTTTTTTTTCCCTTCTATGCTGTGAAATGCCTCAGTCTTTTTATGTTCTTTAATCTGAGGCATGAAAGCAGGCATTACAAATGCATGCATATGAGCACATGTAGAGTCAGTCTGGAGAAGGCTTTACTGTCCAAATATTGTTCTATCAGATTGTTTTTCAGATTGCACTGTATGTTTAAAAGTTTGTCAAGAATCAACTTATTATCTACAATTCTAGGTAGATAAAGTCTTAAAACTTACCAAATCGATAAACATTGCTGAGAGTGGAGGCAGGGAAAGGTAACAACTTTCAACAATTTTCAAGGTTGCCAATACGATTTTCAATAGCACCTGAGCAGGCTGTCTGCTGAAGTACTCACCCATTTAAGAACATAATTCTAAGAGCAAAGCTTTAATAATCATCCTCGAAACAATGAGATTGTCAGATGACAGTTTTATGTTAGCACAAAGGTTAACATTTTCAGTCACCACTTGAGAGGCTTTGGTAAAATTCCTCAGTTGCACTTCATGAACAAAGGACATTCCTCTTCTTTAAGTCTTTTAAAATGCATAAGGACTGACTATTTTTGAAGTAATTTGACTAAATTCCCATAAAATATTGAGATTCATCTGACGTTGGTATGACAGTTGTAATTAATTATAAATTTGTTATGTAAGTAATAGTTGGATTTTAACAGTATTTTATTTTTATCTATTGTTTAAATATCTGAACTAATGAATAGGGAAGATACTGAATTTCATTTCTTGCAACACTCAGGACCTATGAGGCTGTAAGCTGGTTAACCTAAGCACCTGACCACCTTTCCCTAATGCTCTTTCCTGATCTCTATCCAGCTTTCTGAGTCTCACTCCCACCTCCTGAACTGTGCTGGTTGAACTCATTGTTTTAAACCTGATCAAGAACAGCAAAAATCTCTGACTTTAAATGCTGCCGTTTAAAATGTTCTGCGTTAAGCTAAAGATTGGTTTTGTTTAGCCCAAAGCACTTCAGACCAGACTGAAACTGAAGCTAAGCTGCTGACACACAGGATGTGCCAACACCACAAGTGCTTGAAGGTAAGGTCCCAGCTGCCCATTCATGTGTCCTCTGATGTGGCACTGAAATCACCAGGGACCGCCAGGGATGGATAGGGATAGCTTAGCTGCTTAGCACGGCGTGACTCACAGAGTTTCTTTCTCACTGCCTCTGCTGTCGCATTCTCCATGAAGATGCCTGAGTTGCTCATGAAACTGTCCCTTTGCTGCTGCCATTCACAATGGGATGCCTTAAAAAAAACAAAATTAGTAAGGGTTTGCTTTTCACTGCCCAGCATTCAACAGAGAGTTCAGCCTAAAACTGGGCTGTTTCCCTGCACATTAAGCTTAGGGGCTTAGTTGCTTGTAGACAGCATGGAAAAGGGTGAGTGACTCAAAGTAGGATGCGAACAGACTGCATGCTGCACAAGGTGCTGCCCAATGTCAGCATGCTGCTGCCAGGTGTCCCAGTAGAGAAATGCTGGATGCAGCTGCCTTCCCTCATGCTTTCAAAAACATCACTGTGCTTACTCCTGTCTAAAAGCTGATGGAAGATATGCATCTCCTATGTGTATAATAAATCAGTAGTTTAGGAAACTATGAGAAGAGAGAAGTCATCACAAAGCCAAGGGCTTGCAAGCTCAAAAGCAACTCACTGCATTCTTCTTACAAGAATTGCTAAGTATTTTAGTGTTGGCATGCTGTTATGTTAAAAGCTTGTAATTTTGAGTGTGAGTATATAAGCATTCATTTGATTTTGTATCTTCATTGCTAGTTTCTGGGATGGAGACAAGGGGAGGGCTTCTGGCTTGCTTTGTGAATTCCGAGTACCATCTGCATTCCAAAATATCTGAGCAAGGACTGTTCATTAGATCTGCTGAAAATGTGTTAGCATTTCACAGAGATTGTTGCATGCATTTCACTAAAGTGATAGGCAGAGCACACTCCTACTTTTTGGTCTCCATATGTTAGCTGCTTTGGGCAGGAGGGGTGAAACAGAAGGTTCCCAGAGGTCCCTTGCAGCCTCAAATGCTCTGTGATTCTGTGACTCTGTGATTTTACATGTAAAATGCTGTTTGAGAGGAAAGCTATTTTCCAGCTACATTTCATTGCAGCCTAAATTCATTTGAGCAACTGGATTTGCTTCTGAATTGACAGCAAAATGAAGATGCTGATATAAAAAGAAGCACATACAGGATACTTTCACAAATTCTGAAAAGGGTGGAAATGAGAGAAATCTCAGTTGCATCACTTTCACCAGAAAGGGAAGTGAAAACCACATGGGAAACCATCAAAACCAACTGTGTCACATCTTCCTGTGTGCAATTGTTAGCTCTTTTATAGAGGGTAGCTGGCACAACATCTATTTCAGCTGATTACTTATTGTAAGACAGCTGTCAAATACCAACATCCACAAACCATCGTTTGTTTATGGTGGACATGTCTTCTCTCATGTTCTAAGCCTAATTTCTGATGGCTTGATTTAAAAAAAGAAAAAAGAAAAAAGGAAAAAGAAAAAAGAAAAAAGAAAAAAGAAAAAAGAAAAAAGTTCTTTTTCCAGTTAAAGGAAAATAGAAATGAAAACAAAGGCAGCATACTTTAAAGCATTTTTTTTATCGTGCCTGAACTCAGCTGTATGTCTTTGCTGGAGGGTTTTATGTCTCCTCTCCCATGTCAAAAAATAAGAATGATGACTTGTGTTTTGATCAAGTCTGCTTTGTCCAAGTGTAAAGTCCAAAATCAAAATCTGTGTTTCAGTATCTTCTGAGCTCAGCTTGAAGACAGGTTTTCAGTTCCCATATTACTCTTTGCCTGCTCCTCACAAAGGGATGTCCACCAGATTCATCAGCGATGTGCCAGCATGCCTGCTGGGTTGGCTCCGCATGACCGGCGAGCAGCCACAGGGCCCAGCCACTCACATCAGCACCTCCACCTGGATCAGTGGAAGCAAGTCTCGATCTGCTCTATTTTTATCCCAAATCAAACAGAGGAGCAAAATGTGTATGGACCCGTGCTACTGACACTGCATGTGGAGTCTGCCCAGCTGCCACGGTGCACAAGTCAGAGACCAAAGCCTGGATCTTGCTGTCTTCAGAGAAGGGCATGCAAACAGGGACGTCGGCCAAGTCATCGTACCTCTGGTCAAAATGTGGTCTTCCGAGAATGCACCATCACAGCCACAGAGGCTGTGCAGATGAGGAAATGCTCACGCCGAAAGAGGAATGCATCCAGGAGGACAAACAGCTTAGACAGACATCTGCCAGTCCTTTTATTGTGGCATCTGTATGACACTTCTTATTGACACATCTCAAAGAGCTTCCCTGCCTTTGATTCCAGTTCCATCGGTTTTTCACACCTTGCTATCAAACCTCCAGTAAGGGATTATCTGCACTGCGATACTTTCAAAACACAGACTGTCTTTGAAGTTCAGATTGGAGCAATAGAGCTCCTTCTAAGATATACAGGAGCACAAGACTTGGAGCTATTAAAACAAGCTTTTTTTTTTGTTTTTTCCTTCTCATTTTTTGTTCAGCCTTCTGATTGTCTCCTGTAGCCTTCCCCGAGGTCTGTGCAGTGACTGATCTGGGGAGCCAGAGGGGAGCATGGAGGCACCTCAGGCAGTTGCCCCTTACTCCGGCCTGCTGTCAGCCTCTGCCTGGGAGAGGGGAGGCAGGCTGGGAAGCGCACAGAGGGAAGCAAGGAACTGTGAAGGAAAATGGCAATAAACAGTGATGTGAAATAAGTAAATGGCAGTTAATAGCAACCTGCTAGTAGCTTAGGATACTGGGCAAAGCATGATGAACTTGCAATCAATTAAAGGCAGTGAACAAGCTATCTGTTAGAGTCAGCCAGCCAGCACACAATTAATCAATAGCAGAATTGGAAGATGCGGCATAGTACTAACAGCAGACAAATAACACATGCACTGGCGTCTTGGTGGGGTGCTCATCACAAGACCACAGACCCGTATGTATTTGGAAGCCAGGGGTGCAGGAGAGGAAGATGCTGACGTGGCACTTGTGCACAGCACAGAGGTGAAAAAGTGGGCTGGTTGTCAGAATCCCAATAGGAATCCCATATCAGATTTCAGCTACACTTTGAATTCGTGCCACACCTTGAGGAAGAAAGCAGGGGTGCCCATAGAGTTGTCTCCCTTCAGAAGATATTGTCAAGGGGAGAGGCTGGAGTGCTCTGTGGCAGACTGGCAGCTCTGATAAATGGCTGGGTTGTGGCTATGATTTACAGACTCCCCTCCACCACCATCCCCAATACCTCTGCAGGGAACAGCAACTACCAGCAACTACGTTTTTTACTAATCTCGTCAACAGCAGTGTTCAGATCTTTCATATAAAATCAATGGAACTGACACCAGGCAAGAAAGTGCTACTGCATTATCCACCCCATCCCCCCCCAACTCTTCTTACCTAAAAGTGCTGCCGTGCATTCTCTGGGGCTCCTTCTGAGTTTGGATCACTTGTAGCACACAGGGAGGACATAAGGTCTAAGAAGAAATGTCTGCTGTTCAAGGTAAAACACAAGTCATCATTAATACAAGAAAAATTACAAAATCACCTGCATAGAATCTTTTAATCACAGATTTTACCCAGTGTTTGACCTGAGCGCCTGGTGCATACACATCTTTGAGACGAGTGATGACATCCTCTCTCATTTTAGCTGTAGCCTGTAACTCCGCTGGATTCCTGCCATGCTACCAGAAGTGTGCTAGGTGGCATGTGGTGTGCTCCCTTCGAAAATGTGTCAAAAAGACACGCTTTTCAAAGAACATGTCAATGGCACCGCTGCATCCTGTGCCATGCTGTCCTCCCCCCCAGCCAACCCTTCTGCAGCGTGCAGTTTACCTGCTGGGCAGGTCCCTGAATGCAGCCCATCAGCCTTCACTCACACCACGCACCGAGCCGTTCCAGAGGCGTGTGCCCTGCAACGATGGAGGTGGGGTGTGAGCTTCCTGTGGTATATTGTCCAAGAAACAGGAAGAAAACTCAACCTGATGAGCAGGTTGCCATGAGTTGTAACATAGGGCCACGTACTGGGGAAGAACAAACCTCTGCAGAAGGGAGCTGCAGTGGTCTTCTCACATCATGGTTTCCTTGCAACAACCTGTGAGTAAAGGCGAGCTTTAGCTTTTCTCGTGTACTGTTCACATTGCACAGCTCCCTTGCATCCAGTGCATGCTCTCAGGACTGCTTTTGTTTAGTTTGCTGACTTTGGAAGTGCTGAGGAATACCGGCTGAGTTGTCTGTGGCAAAGAGGCTGCAGTGTCAGCCTCTAAGATGCCGTAATGCTCTGTGCTGTGACCTGCCCTTGAAACTGAAAAAAAAAAAAAAAAAAAAGTCAAAAAACCACAGCTGCTGCTAAACAACTTCTCCAGATCCCAGCTCACAAGAGTCACGGAGTTTCTGCTTCACTGCCTGCTGTGGCTGACTCCAAGTCAGCAGCATACTTTGGCATTTTACAACCAGAAACTTGATTTAAACAGAAATCCTGACACCTCATAGCTGCTGGTAGCCATGAGTTCCAGCTGGGGTGGTGCAAGGTGTACCTGGCAGGAAAATGCAGCCACATTTTGCCACTGTGCCATGGGACTAATTGCACCTGGAGGGACATCGGGCCCATGTTAGATGGCATACCCAGCACACAGCGGATTCACTACCCTAAGAGGGAAATCCTGTGAGAAAACACAGTCTCCGCCTCTGGTCCTCCCAAGCACTGGACAGCACGGGAGAGCTATAGAGTGCTCTCTTGTCTTTTGGATTTCACATGGTTTGTGAATAATTACAGACAAGAGGGGCAGATCCTTTTACTCTGCTCTGTCCAGCTGATAGTGAACATTTTGCTTGCTTTTGGGGAAAGGTGAAAAACTTCATTTCTCCATGAATCTGTAGTTTATTCTGTTGGTGACCAGCCCTTTGAATGTGCACACAAGGAAAGAGAAGTGGAGTTTTGTGTCCTGCTCCACTCTGGAGCTGTGCATTGGCCTCTTGTTTTACTGCTCCTGAGTTATGTCAAAGGTGCTGCAAGATCCTCGTGTGTCAGTAAAACAGACTGAGAGTCTAGTTACAGGTGCTTGGTGGATGCCTCTTTCAAGGTTTTGTAACCCAGAGCTGGTATGGGTGGTGCAAGTCCAGGACAGTTCAGTTCCTCCTTCTGCTTTCTTCCTCCTCCCTGGAAAGCTGCTCCCTTTGTTCTCTGGTCATCTTGAAGAGTGAAGACGCACGTATTGGGCACCAAGCTGGATATTTTCTTTGGTAGACCAGGTAAGGAGACGTAGATATAACTGGACTTTTTCTAAATTGACATGAGCCAAATACACTTAAAAAACTTAGACAATCTTATTACAGTAATTAATAAATATTACAGTAAGTATCTGATCGTATCTGTCCCACCATTTAAACGAGCTTTTTTAAATTATTGTTTGATATTTCTTGATGTCAAATAATGCTTTGTGCTGGGCACTTTCTCTTCCTTTCCCTTAACAGCAAAACAGCAACAGCTCAGAGTGGAGAAGGCAGATATGGAGACTGAAATATTTTAACCCCTGCAAAATGCAGGCTCGCTGAAGGTGTGGCTACAAGCTTCTTGGTGCTGGCAGACCCCAGTAAGGAAGGGTGCGGTTGAGGCAGAGCATTCAGGGGGGCTGCCTTTCTGAATCCCTTGTGGAATGTGCCACAGTGCTGCCAGAGATGGAGGAAAACCAGCGGCTCTGGTTTAACGATTCACACACTGCTAAAGAGACTGCATGAAGAACGGAGGTGGGAGAGGGCTGCATTGGGCTGTCAAGCATGGGAGACTGCAGGAGGAGAGAAGACAAGGAGAAGGCTGTATCCCAGGAATTAGGGAATCCTCTACCTTGACAAAGAGAGAAAACAAAAAGAGGTAGCTGGTGGTCCAGCAGAGTGAGCTGAAAGGCCAGAGCATGGCCCAGAGGGGGAAAGTATGGCCCTGCAGGGAGTTACCGCTTCTCCAACTATATTCTCTTCCACAGTCCCTCAGAACAGGGGGAGAAAGAATAAAAAAGAAGTATTCTGTTTTCCCTATTAGAGCCTTGATACATCTCAGCAGACAGCATCATTCTTCTTCTTGGCAGTCAGATCTTTTTTCTCTCCCAATAAAACAGCCTCTGGAGAGCAACTAAGATGAACGACTTGACTCGAGCGGCTTAGGACAGCACGTGCCGCCCTCAATGGCCAGATTGAAATCTGAACTCCTGCCCCCTCCATGCGCATGAGTTCATATTTTGGCAAGTCTGTGGAGTTTCTAAACAATTAGATGTTTAGTTTACTGGTCCAAAAGGGGAAGCCACTCCAGACAAGTAAATAACATACAGAGATAAGTTTCTTGAGAAATTAAGATCTCAATGAATACACAAATATACAAAGGATGTATAAATAAATGACATTTATAAATAGTATACTTGGCATACCATTATTCATACTAGCTCTTGTTTCTCCAGTTAAGGTTTAAAAGAAAGCTGTTTCATAAGGATGTTTTCCTTAAGTGCATTCAAGATGGCCAACACAATGGCTTTAAGAATTCGGAACACACAATAAAATGATGATGCTTCACCACAGTAAAAATAAACATTATCGTATGATGTCTCTCAATTTACTGCATTCAGTTGGGTTATTAGTCTCATTCATGATAATCCAGTGATTTATTTAATCCTGTTTTCCTCTGACTAGTAGCAGGGAGCCATGTCNCAGTTGCCCCATTACAACACTCCGCTAAGAGAAGTTCCTGTTATTTTGTCTGGTAATGAAATACAATCTGGAAAGTAAAACCTGAGTAGGTCTTACTGGTCTACTTTGCATGTGGATGGTACCAGATCAATGATCACTGCCCTGACATTGCCCTTTGGCCATAAGAGAATGCACCAGTTGTGCAGGCAGTAACACCAAGGCATGGAAAGCTTCGTGGATCATTTCGGAGGGGACTACAGTGCCCAGAGAATGGGGCCAGCAATGAGCACCTGTGAGCACAAAGCACAGGTGACTTGCGCAAGGTTACACAAGAAAAGGAAGGAAGGAAGGAAGGGAGGGAGGGGGAGGGAAAGAAGGTAAGAAGGAAGGAAGGAAGGAAGGAAGGAAGGAAGGAAGGAAGGAAAGAAAG
>VXAV01007183.1:505042-568894 GCA_013399715.1 Alectura lathami | reverse complement strand
TGTTACGAGCTGTTCTCCACCTCCACAAAGGGAGGACTCCTTCTATTACTCATCACTACTACGTTTTTCAATAAAAATAAAGCCTGGCACTTTTGTGAATGGTATGTGTATTTTATGGATCTCATCCACCGACTGTGAGTCTGATAGAAATAACTTTTTACCTATAAGGATATTAAAAGAGGAAAATCTGAAAGAGTGGATAAGCAATTGTCAGGAAAATTGGGACTTATGTATTTATAACATTGAATTATATTGAGTTTTTACTACGGTATGCAATTATCAAGGCATTCTTACCTGCAGCTATTTGTATGCCACATATTTTCCACAGTCAGTTTATTAATATTTTACCAGCAGTTTGCTGCATGGTCATACATAGGTATAAAGCAAATGAGGGCCAGTGGGTTACCATGTCTCAAAGTGAAAAACAGGCACTGATTTTTGAATCTGGAGTTTGTGATGATGGAAAGCTCAGGAAAGCTTGCAATGGGCACAAAGTCTGGATGAGAAAACAAAGCAGCCTATTTTTCATAGCACTGAATTATCCAAGCTGCAGGATCAAGTTTAGACCAGCTAGCTGGTTATTTTCCTTGGGTCTTCACATAATCCTCCATTCGACTCTCTGCGCGATGAACTCTGACTCTCTCACTGAGCCAGTGAAAACCTGCTTACCGTTTTTGATTATCTGTCTTCTGAACGGCCATCATCCGGAAGGCTGTGTTATTACTGCCCGCACAGTCAAGAGAAGGGCTCGGATTATTTTTCTTCTTTTAAGATTGCAGAGTAATTTGTGGAGGGAGAAATCATTATGACCTTGCATGAACTGGAATTTTACTGACACCTCGCTTATTTTGGGAATGAAGGGGAAGCCTGCACTGACAATTTTGCTTGACTGCAGAGTTATGTTCACCTTTGAGTCTTCTTCAGAAGATATGCTTTTTTTTCTTTTTTTTTTTTTTTCCAGTATTACTTTATGACTAAAAAATACATAAGCGTTAGCGTTCAGGTCTGGCCAGTGAAATATTGCTTTTTAAAATCTCTTTTACGAACAAAACTCTCTTATAGGAGATGGGAGGCAAATATGATTTTTAATTGTACTCTTTGATATGAATCAGTATGCAAACTTGGCTTTGCTATGGTTTATGTTTCTGATGTGGAAGCTGGGATTTTATGTAGTCTCTTGTACAATACCATGCTTATTACTTATCTTAGTTTTTTATGTATACATAGTGCACATATATGTACATATACACACACGTAAACGCACAGGATATAGAAGGGTTACATAGTCTTCCTCAGCGTATTAATTAACTTTGTAAATTCTTAAATTATGAAAGAAAATACATGCCCTAAGAAAGGATGTGATGTGACTCAAATTTCAGGTTCTATCCTGAGTTTGGGCTAGCCACCTTAGAAAAAACAAATCAGTGAAGGGACCGATGGTGAAGTGCTGAGAGGTTATCAAATGAAACCTTCTTCAGCTCTCCCAGTGTCTGAAACCCAGGCCAGGACAGAATGAAAACTGAAAGTCATTACTCTCTGTGGTGGAGCCAAGATGGGAAATGCTACTTGCATCTCTGCTTGCAGCAAGCTGCATGAATCACGGCTGGGAGCTAGCCCCTGGGGACATTCTGCATTTTTTAATTATCTTAGTGCCTGACCTCTCTGAAGAGGAACAAGCTTTGCAGGACCAGAGGGCAGGACCATGCTGCAAAACACACCAGTGATGAAGTGCTTTAGGCAGACCAAATGGTGCTAAAATAGAAAATGTTTTTGAAATATGTACATACACACACACACACACACACATATAAAAGTGACTTTAACACCAAGCTGTGCATGGAAGCATGAAAGACATTGCAGGGGCATTATGGTGTGGTGGAGCTGGTCACTAAGGCACCTTCTGAAGTAAATATTTCTCAGGTAGTTGTGGCTTTTTTTTCTAAAACAAACGCAGGAATTTCTGACTTAATTTTGGACAGCTGGCTATGGAAGAAAAGAGGAAATATTTTGCAAAAGATAGTGACTATAACAAAATTCATTGATCTGTTTTGTTGTTTGCTGCCAACTGCTGCTTTATTGCTTGCTCTAGGATAAATGGCTGAAATGTTCTAGAGTAGCAGAAGCTGCTTGGTAGTTAAAGTCATTTTGGGGCCAATTTTCTCTTTTACACCTTCTTAAAAAATAAAGTTGTTCCTATAAAATTCCCAACTGGCACATCCCGCCCCAGGGTGTGACTGTGAAAGAACGCCAGGCTGCAACCATGCTATGGCATTTTGCAGAGAGGCAGTCAGCTCTGAGATGTCTCTTTTCCAGATGTTAAAACCCTCATGGGTTCTTGGTGTGTTACATCTTGTTCATGGCTTCACCTACAGGTTGTCTTGGCTAAGATGCATCTTTTACAACTGTCAGGGTAAATGGAGACAATTACAAAGACCTGGTGTGCTAACACCTTTCTGGTTGACACGTACAAAGGTAGGCAGGGCAAGAATTAACTACATGCTGAATAGAACTGTTGGTAATGAAAGCATAACAAAGCTGGTTTGGAAAAAGCTTTCAGGAGAAGTATATAAATATTGAACAAAAGCCCATGTGAAGTATATAGAATAAGACTGCCTATTCCCTGCACCTCAAAAATGTGAATACCAGCCTTTTGCTCTGGATACCCTGACATTTGTTTTTCTGGAGGATGATTTGTTTTTATTATTCAATACCAGACTGCCAATTTTCCTTTTGTTTTATCAGGGCACACGTCTAGTCCTTCTGTTTTATTTAAAGCTGCACAAGCTCCTGATAAGTTTATGGCAGGAGTGCAGTTGGTTTTCTGCTCCTGATGCTTTCTGCAGGTGGGAGGATGGCAGCCTTGTGGTGAAGCCTGGCTCCATCTTTTGTGCCTGTGTGTGAGGGAGGAGAGTGAAATGTAAGGGTGATGTTTAATTGGAAGTTCACAGCAAAATGCAGCTCCCCTAATATTTTTAGGATAATTCAGACAGCAAAGAATATCCAGAAATACATAGATGGATGTTAAAGTGAAATCCAGCAACAGCTGATTTATTTGGTGCTGCCAAGCCCAAATGTTCCTGATTTCTACCAGGCTTTGGGCTACCTGCAAGGCTGAAGCCCAAAGTGTCTCCCTTGTTGCAGAGACGATAAATAAGAGCCACAACCCCTAATAGGATAAAGGTCATGGAAAAGGCCTCAAACTGAAATTAATTGGATTTCCTTGCTTCAAGAAGACAAGAGAAGCCACATCGGATCTGACCAAGGGCTACAGCCCAGCATGTTGCCTTGGACAGGAATCAGCGGCAGGTGCTCAGGGAGGGTGCAGGAGCAGGGCCTGCATGCAGTAGTATTTTGCTGGAACACTTTCCCAGCTTCCAGCAATTTCTGGCTCAAGGTTTCTGTGAGAAAGAGGAGGTGCATTTGTGTTTAACAGCCCTCAGTGGAAAATCCATGGAAGAAAATTCCCTTCTTGAGCCCCTTTCCCCCCTTTCAAGGCATGCCGTTACTTGAAGAGCTAAAGTGAACTTTTGTTGCATACTTTTGTTCTCGCAGGGGCTGAACGTTTGCAATTCTTGGCAGGGCCCGTTTACTTATCGTGGATTCAGCCATCAGTAATCAGCACAATGGTGACACTGCACAGGGGCAGCTCAGGGCCAAACCTGCAAATCCTACCAGCACCTCCCCTCCTTGTCCATCTTCCTTGTTATGAGGTGGGAGGAACAACGTGAAGCCTTTTCCTGACATTTAAATACATGAGCTGATGAGTTATTTCTGAGCAATACCCAAAATAAAAAGGATGGTGAGAAGACACTTGTTTCTTCCTACTAATCAGCTGTAGCAACTTTTCCTCTCCTAGACTTTTCTGAGTTATCCTATTAATATTAAATCCTCTACTCTTAGCATTTAGATTAATCATCAGATTCACAGTTAATATTTATACTACTACATTTTGCTTATGGTCCTTTTTTTTTTATTTTTTTTTTTTTTCCGGATCATTTCTTGTAAAACAGAAGTTGACTTACATGCAAAAGGCCAAAATCTGTTACTTTGGATCCCCTGGGCCATGGCTCCATGAGTCCAGAAATGAAACTTTGGGCACTTGGCACTGTGTCAAAAATCTGACAGCTGCAGGACATTAGTGCATTTATCAGTCTGCTGATTTAGTTGTGCTAATGGCTGATAACATTTTCCCAGCAGATCTGCAGCACTTATTGTCTGTAGGCCTTTGTCAGGACCTCTCACAGTCTGTTCTTGCCATCTACACCCCAAGGTCATGGTCTCTGGATACTGCTGTGCTGCTCTGTAAACAGGTTTGGCACCAGGGACTTCGTCTCCTGTTTGCACGCTCATCAGACCCAAACTGCAGTCAGACTTCTCCTTGTCTGCTGCCAATGTACAGTACAGTACAGTACAACCAGCATGGCTGCACTGCTCTGTCTGAATCTGCAGAGACAGAAATCACCTTCCACACATCCTAACCAAATCCTAATGGAGCCAAGCACAGCTACCAGCCTCAGCTGAGCCAAGAGGTGTGTCCATGCATGTGGCTGTCACAGAGAGAGGCAAGGGGTAGGCATTTGACTCTTCTCAATGGTCCCAGCCTTGGGACACCCACATGAGCAAGGCTTGACACATTGTCCTTTTGTGCTCATCCCCTGCAGGCAGTGTGAATGGAGAATCTTCTGGATAGCATTAAGCACCTCTAAAGCTGACTTTCTGGCTGTCCAATTTACTCTACACTAAAGCAGAGTAGCAGTGTGGGTTGGAAAACTCTTAATACTCAGGCTGGCTATTCCTCAACAAGAAAGGCGTCAGGAAATTTAATCAATGGGATCTGCATGAATCAGCTTTGCCAGGTGTAGGAATGCACAAGATGTAGACTTATCCTGCTACCTGACATGATTTGGAACGATCTTGCTGGACATGATTTGGAACTGTCTTGCTGGATGTAGTGCTGAGCTTCTCCCAAAGAACTTCTGTAGGTGATCAATGGAAACATGCGAGCTGGCCTTAAAACTGGAAGGCTGGTCCGTGGAGGTGCCATCTCCAAAGATCCCCTCAATGCAGCTGGGACAAGGTTCCTCAGTCACACAAAGGCAATCAAAAAGAGGGGGAGCTGCAACACCAGGACAGCCAGGTCATGACCATGGCGCAAACTGGCACAGACTCTCTGAAGCACGCAGTTCCTAACATGATAGAAATGTTGTTGAGGGCTTGCTTCTAATTTGGATTAGACTTGTACTGCCAGATGGTCTGGTGGATACAGAGCTGGTGCTAATGAATGCTGAATCACAGATTCATGGAACAATACCTGGTCAGACTCTGCACTCCAAACCCATGTATTACTGCTGATGCTGAGCGTGCCTCCTTATGCTACTCAATGAACTGATGCAATGAGATAGGAAACACTTTATTATTCATACTGTCTCAGGCAAGAAAGGGGCTGCAGGTAAGGAAGATAAGAAAAGTCAGAGTGGTACTTAGAATGAATATTATTCTGGCTGACCTGCCTTGACATTAAAATGCCTTGGAGAACTAGCTCTGCCCTTAAAACGTGAGGACTGTGCTTTTCTGCATAAGTGTGATTAAGAAGTGCCAAGTTGCATGCATATATCATTAGAAACCTGTAAAGATTCCTCAGCAGGTCCAGGCTCATCCTAGTATCAGCAGAACTGTGTAGGTAGGACATCACCACTGCCTTTAGGGAGCAGCAGAGAGGGAGGAAAACATATTTTGCATTATAAGGAGGTGGGCTGCTATTTAAACAGGAAAAGGTAGGTAACATTAGTATAATCTCCATCTTAGGCAACAGAACAAACAGTTCCTCCAAGGCCACTGTTAAAGAGCACAGGTCTTCTGAAGCTCTTGGCTAGGTGGGGCTTGTGGCGTAAGCCTATGACATGAGTGAGGAACTGCATGGAAATTTAAGCAGCTCTGACTCTGTTCTCCTCTTTTGCAGCCCAGCAAGATCTTCTCTAGGCTAGTGGGGTATTTGGGAAGTGACAGCATACATACGTCATCTTGTTAATCACAACATTTAAATTCAGCTGCTTCAGCATGATGCATACATTGGCTGTGAGGTGCAGCCAGTACAAAATGCTCAGTATATCTGATGTCCTGGGTGCTGGGACACAGGAAGCAACAAGCTGCTCCAGGCTCCCAGGTGTTTAGATGAGTATGAAGAGAAGAGGGACAAACCATTAAACAGGAAAAATACAGGAGTGAATTTAAAGTGCTTTTTTTTTCCTGTTAATTCATTTATCACCATCTCACAGTGAAAAATACATTAGGGTTCAAAATGTATGTTATTATACAAAGAAAATAAAGACAGTGCTGAAACAGAACTCCTTAACACTGCCATCGCCATAGCCTGTGGAAGGATGCAGTTCAGAAAGAATGGGTTTGACTTACACACAGCAAACCTCCCAGGCAGGAGACATATTCCTTTTCTAAACTGCAAACCTTGATAGAGATGTCTTGGCAAATCCTCCTGGATCTTACAACTCTCCAGTATTCTTACAGATGAAAAATCGGGGTGTATCACAGCATTTAGAGAGCTAGTAATAAGTGATAATAATCCAGCAGACCTACGCTGGGATTAAAATATTTCGTGGAGTCATTTTTGTCCTTGAAAGGTGGGCTTTTTATTTATTTGTTTTTCACAGTCTAACCCAGGGACATGAAGCAAACAAGTTATCTTGCAAGACTGGTAACGAAATGAACCATATCAACAGAAGTGCTTTCCCCTCAGCAAAGTGCCATGGGGCACCAGCTCACAGAGCTGCAGCAGCTATCACTGTGGACTTCCCACACTGCTGGCAAAACGTAAGGATGGACCAGAGCCCAGATGTTTCTAAGATTTCCCCAGGTGAAACGATGTCTTTCCAGTCTTTTGGCCAGCTGCGCTGTGAGGATGTGCTTTGCAGAGGGTATGGTGTAATCAAAGATGATAATCTTGGTCACCTATGTATTTTATCTAAGCCCATAACACTCCATTCAATACCTTGCCAGCAATTTCAGAGAGAACAGATAGTGGTGGAGTCTTCTGCCAGAATGTTCCTCCTGCCCAGCTGCTGGGCGCGGGTGCGACTACTGTGGCAATGCTGGTACTGTGCAGCAGCACAGCCTCTTCTGCCCTGCAGAGCAAGACCCCCACCCAGCTATTTGTGGTGTGGGAGGTGGCACCCTAGGGTCACTGCTGGTAAGTCCTGCCCTGGATGCTGAGGGGTGGCAGAGTGAGGGAAGGCATGGATCTGATGGCCCTGTCAGCTGGCCCTGGGATAGCTGAATCATAGAATCACAGAACGGCTTGGGTTGGAAGGAACCTTAAAGCCCACCCAGTTCCAACCCCCTGCCCTGCACTGTTTGCCACCGACTGGATCAGGCTGCCAGGGCCTATCCAACCTAGCACTGAATGCCTCCAGGGATGGGGCACTGACAGCTTTTCTGGGCAGCCTGTGCCAGGGCCTCACCACCCTCTCAGTAAAGAATTTCCTCCTAAATTTCCCCCCGAAAAGTGGCATTGAAATGGTAAACTTCAACACCTGTTACCCCCAGTGTTTCAGGGGAGGCAGGGATGCACTGACAGCATCAGGTCTTCTCAGGAGTCAGTTCCGTGCTTTGGCAGGTCTGGGAAGGGGGAGGACACATGCATCCTTGTGGGGCAGGAACAGCTTTCTTAACCATTGAGGGCATTTTTGGCTCTGCTCATTTTAGCCAACAGAAATTTAAGTCTATAGTTAACAGGTGTTTTCCAGGTGGTCCCAAATACCAAAATGTTGATACTATTGGGATTGTCCTGTGGGTCTCTTTTCCTGCTTGCCATGGAGAGAAGTTACCTGGCTCAGGTTCGTTACTTCATGCATGGGCTGGGTGCCTTTGCTGTGCCTAGGGTGGGATGCTGTTCCTTGCCTGTGGAAGTATCAGAGCTGCAGGGGGAACAGACCCTCTGAACTATGCAGCATACCCTGAAGCTGACTACTGGTTTTGGTGAGTGGGATTTCACCTACAATCTGAAGTAGCATGCTGCTACTGAGTTCGCTGAGCATCACTGCTCCTGCGTCACTGAAGACCTTCTCCAGCAAGGCATTAAGGCATTAATCTTGTGGTTAACAAAAGTAGTTGCCAATTGTTATGCTGAGATTATGCATGTGTTTATGTTTCCTGCTGAATGGGAGTCTTAATGCATTATGGGGAAAACATTAAGGAAATTGGCTGAAAGACTCAGAAAAATCATTATTGTATCTGACTGGACTGAAAATACAAAAAAAAAGTGCTTACCTCTTCCTTTTTTTTTTTTTTTTCCAAGTAATTACCAGATCCTGCTACATGGTAACTTATACTTGAGCTATCAAATCTAGCACCAACCATTTATTCCCATTGATTAAACACAACATTGTAACAGCATATGGGGTTTAAAATAGATACATTCATTATATTTGGGATTAAACAATACTTTTAGAGGAAGTATCTGGTGTACTGGTTTAGGGGTGGTGGTGGAACAGTGCTTAATAGTCCTGTTATCTAACCTGCTCATCACACAGCAATCCAGCAGCAATTAAGCAGTATCCTCTGGCAGGCAGCAGGAGCTGACGAACTTGCCGAGCCAGTCCCTGGGCACCTGGGCGGATGACAACAGGCAGAGTCACAAGGCACCCTGGGAAGCTGCCTCTTGCCTTCCCAGCCTGAGAGCTGCAGCCTGCCCAGAGGGCAGCCTGAGGGCTTCAGCCTGCCCACACCAACCTGCCCTTTATCTCTCATAGGCCAGAGACAGAGTAAAATCCCAATGTCTTACAGCCTCAGAAAAGAGCTGAGCCTCTTCTCCTTTATCTTCTTCTATATTATCAGCTAAACTTCTGCTCCTTGGTCCCAGTTTTATCCATTCTCCGCATATTCATCCACTATATACCATTTTCAAACTAGCTTCAAGCCCACTTGCAGGCATTGCAGGGGGAGCAAGCAGGGCGAGTTCATTCTCTCTGGCTGGGCCTTGTGCTCAGGAGATGATGCCACAGGCATGAGTAACCAGAAAAAAATCCTAAAATCTAGATAGCCACTCAGCTGCAAGACATAACACTCCCATTTATAAAAGGCAGGAGACACACCTAGACGATCTAATTTAGAAATAACAATAATAATGCAACTTGTGACCTATACACCCTGTGTGAAGGACAAAAGCTGACTGAATACTTGTGGAAACAGTGGTTCCCAGCTATTACTGTTGTTTTTCCAAAACGGAGTTGACAGAAGAAGATCTACAAAGCAATGGTATTTCTCAGGCTGCTCAGGCAGCTTGAGAACGGTGACACATTAAGCTGAGATCAGAACAAAACCGCTCCTCAGCAATTCAAAGCCTGATCTCGGTTTGAGTCAGGTGCTGAAGATACAGAGTGCAGCCCTGTCCTATGCCTGGAGCCCCTTGGTACACTCTGTCTCTGGGTACCCACAGCTAAGTAAGGGCAAATACTCCTCCCCAGCCACCTTTGCAGCCCTCACATGGCTGGGGACAAGGTTGGCTTCATGTTTCCCATTTGTTTCAGAGAATGGCAAGGCTTGGAAGGACTGCCCAACCCCTGAGCTCAGTCTTACGTAGATGGCTTCTCTGAAGTCATCTGAAGGAGGTTTGCGGTCTGCAGCTTTATCATCTGGTCAGAGGGCAAATGTGTTTAGTTCATAGGAGATGCGACTTTCTCAAGAGCAGGAAGACACTGGATCGAAATGTATCTCCTCTGAGGAAGACGAAGTCCAATTAAGACATCAGACTAGCAGAAATCTTGGGGTTAAAGCTGATATTTGGATGCTCCAGTGTTATTCGAATCCACATTCTTGTTACAGCTGGTGATGCAAATAATGTCTGCTTTCAGAGATTAGATCAAGTGATGGCTCAGTTTTTGAACACAGCTTCACTGCAAGGGAATGCTGAATTCTTCCTACTGTAAAAATGTTTCATTGTCAAGTCCTCAAATTTGTCATCTCCTGCCTGTACAAGTTTTGTTTCTGTTGTAAATCTAATTTATAGCTTTCAGCACAGAAGCCTTTACATTTAAAATGGCAGTGTGCAGTTCCTTATAACTATCTCAGTTTTGCTCACCCATCACACCCTGGGGAAAAACATGTCCTCTGCCTAAAAGCGGAGTATGGAAATTTGCAACAGCAGGGAGGGTTTGGGGGATAACATTGCAGGAACTTAATTCAACTGCTTTCTAAGTTACTAGGACAAGGAACACGCAGACCTTATTTTACTTTCATCAGAGGACGTGGTGTTTTTTGTAAGGTTGGTTGGTGTGTTGTTGGATTTGAGGGCTCCAGTCATGCCATTGATTTAGCAGGGCAAAACATGTGCACTGGTCACTCTGGAGCCTTAGGGACTCAGGGGTGCTGGGGCAGTTACCAAAGCAGGGTCTAATTTAGCACAGTCATTACTGAGCAGTAGGCACAAGCCATCCCCATTCTTTTGCTTGTGAATGCAGCAACTGTTCAAGGACTTCTGGTGGCAAGGCCTTGCTGAAAAGTACATTGGTGGCATCAGAAAAACAAAGCCTCTCTAGAAAGAAGAATGAGGTTGGAAGACAATATTTTAAATCCCAAAGTTATGAGGGATTACCAAACATGTTACTTACTGGCAGAGTGAAACCCTTAACTAAACTCCAACCCATGTAGCTTTCTGCTGCCTCATGCAGTTGCGCAAATACGGGATTACGTGCCACCAGCAAGGCTGTGCAGTTATGTACTTCTGAAATTGCCAAAGAGTTCAATTATCTAACCCCATCATAATACACTTAGCACTGTTTGTTTTGCTTTTGTCTTTTCTTTTTTAACTGAAAGGGTGGAGGAAATTAAGTAAACATTCTGTTTATTAGCAGTCTTCACTTCGCAGATCTCAGGAAATGAGTGCTCTGTGATAACTGGCAACATCAACTGCCGATTTACCAGGAATCCCCCGCAGTCCATTGCTGCATGAGCCAGCAGAAGCTGAAGAATTGCACAGCCCGCCTCCGCCTGCCCCCAGCTAAGCTGGGGCTGCATTGAACAGGATGCGCGGAATGTCAGCCATGCCTATAATTTAGTCAGGCTACTCACCAGTGGCCCTTATTTCTCCAGGTAGAGAACCTGGATGGAAATAATGGTGCAAAATACATGTGCAAAGTCAATTAGGTATCTCATACCTATAGCACTTAGCCCACACCAATATATAATAACCCTGTGGAGTCTGGGACAAAATGAGATTAGAACGTGTGTGTGTGTAACAACTTTGGAGCTAGTGTGAAGCTGCCTGATGAGAGAATATTTATTTGACATCTGCAAATCCTGGAAAAAGTCCAAATTCCCATTTTTTTCTCCTGTTTGAACAAAAGACTGAAAAAAAGGACACGCTCACATAAACCCAGACTTATGGATCCCCTAAATTCAAAGTATTTAACTCTCCTGAAAGTGCTTGTATGGCAGGGGAGACATTTCAGTAGTCGACCCATCTGCTCTCATGGAATACAGAGCACTGTATTTGCTGAAGCTCGTAAAAAAATATTGTGCAGGCTACAGGTGCTTCTCTCACACCTGTGCTGCTCTCCTCAAATTAAGTTGCTGGTGATGGATGTGTAATTGTGTGTGCAGATGTGTATCTGACGGGATCTATGAAGTGTTTGTTCGGGAACAAAAGGAGCAGCACCCAGTCCACTCCCCTTCAGCTGACTTGGCTCCCCAGGGCGAGCTTGGGAAAACAGCACTTCAGACGCATCTCAGCCTTGACAGTGATGGAGATAGCTGCACTACCTGCTGCATATTCAGTGACCTTGTAGGGTTTGCAGGGCTGTGGCGGTCGGGGAGATTTTAAGAGATGCCTTTTGACTTGTTGAGCGAGCATATCTGATGTGGGAATGCCTGACAGACAGGGAGCACACAGCCCTGCCGCACCCCCAGGGCTGAGATTGCCACAGCTCCTTTCCTTCCGCCCAAGGCCCTGCTCCCAGATCCTCTCCTCACCCTGCCCACCCAACCTGCTCACTGCCATCCTCCTCTTCTGCCCCACTTCTCACTGTTTCCCCTTGGTTCTGCTTGGTTGGGGTGCCAGGGGTGCCAGCTGGCTCTCCTCCCCATGCTCCTCTCTATGGAGAATGGGGCTCATGTGGGCCTGTGAGGGCAGCTGGCCTTGGCAGGACATCTGGGAGGGAATGAGAGGGGTAGCCCAGGGCTACAAGAAAGTAATCTGTTGTGTCTACGAAATTAATCTGTTGTGTCGAGGCCAATATTAAAATCTACCCCCTATTCTTCTCATCCGTGTGCTCGTCAAATGAGGCTATGCAGTCACTCTAAACATGCAGTGCCTCCATTGAACCAGATCCTACCTGTAGGCTCCCTTTTAGCTTCCTTTTTTTTTTTTTTCTTTCCTGTAAAATAGATCAGAAATATACTTAAATTATTAGCTGTGACTACTCAGTAATTCAATCAATATGTTTTTCAGAGACACAATTAAGTAACAGATTCCAGGCGTGTCTGCAAAATCCAATAGTTTTTAGTTAAGGAACCATCATTTTTGATTACTATGCTCACTCCAGATTAGATAATCATACTTTTTCATTTTGTTTTTTTATTCTACTGCTCTCTACTGATTTACAGCAGGGGAAAACCTACTCTTGTTTGAAATATCCACTGTTGCTGATGAATTCTGCATGAGATGCATGATAAAAATTTTAATTTAATTTTTTAATGATGTCCGTAAGTGTATATGAGTGGTCTCCAGGTAATATAAATTTCCACGCACCAACACTGAGCAATAAGAAACTCAGAGACCTGATGTACTAAATGGTTCAGATAGGTTGGTTCCAGCTTTAACATTTACGGTTCCTGAAGAACAGAAACAAGCTTACTGTGCCTGCAAAAGCAAATCATTTCTTCTTTGATTTGCACTACAAGCATCACCCGGCAACTTGATTGTAGCCTTGCCTCCCATCTGAGTACATCTGTGCTGGTCCCTCCCTTTGTAAAAGCATTATGCCTTTTACCTTGATATCGATCTGCTTCCCAGGGATTAGCATAAGATTGTACAGCCCTCTTAGAACTTTATCATATCTTCATTGCAAAACCCATGCAAGCCCTTTTCTATTATGACAAAAGAGTCTTTATCATGTCCCTTAATCTGTCAGCATTCTGTAGGAATGAAAGATGTAGATATGATTACAGCATTTGAAACTCATGTCCTAGGCCGGTCCAGCTGCCAGGAAAAGGAATCTAAAGAGAATATATCCATGCATCTCACTCGCCTCAGATTGTATTGTTAGGGCCAACTGGACCTGAGTAAAATATCAAACTATTCTAAATACAGACGATGAAATGAGTCTGTTTTTACAATGACCGTGGAGGAGGTTGCACAATCCATTTCTTGCCTTCACACGCAGCAAGGGCTCTGCCACTTCCTTTCTCTGCCATTGTGCCCTTTTACTCAGGTGTCACCTTCAGCTTGCCGCATCCAGCATCCATTTCTCTGAACCTGAGAAGACAAAGGCAGCAGGATGGGGTGCTGATGGTGTCAATCAACTGCCCCCCGTGTAATGACTGTGTTCAGGTTGAACACCTGACAGGCCCCACTGCCCTCCTCCCAGCCTTGACTGAAGAATGACCATCTTTACACTTGCAAGGCTGGGACTTGGTATCCTCCTGAAGGAAAGGTGATGTCTGACTAGTGAAATACAGGCTGGGACACTGGCCCCCATAGGCACGCAGCAGTACATGTACATCAGCACACATCGCACCACTCTTTTATTTGGCTGGGCTTTGATGGATTCACTTCCAGTGAAATGCAGATTGAGTCTTACAGAGGACAGAAACTACTCAGGTTAAGATCACATAAATAATTACATCCCAGATCACATTATACAGATGGTGTGACCTTCCCTTTCTTTAATCGGTTGAAAGGTTTGCTCTTGCTGTTCACCAACATCTTTCTTTCTTTTTCCAGAGAAAGAAATTAAAAAAGAAACCAGGGGTTGTTTGCAGTGCCACAAACCAGGCTTTGCTGCATGCAGTCTCCCTTTTCTGCAGCCAGGACTTCCTGGGAGCTTAGGGCTGACATGATGAGATCACCCAGTGTCACAGTGACACTTCATGAGAGGTGAGAAAGCTGTGTGCAGAGAGAGAAACTCTGGGTAAAAATAGCAAAGTCCCCTGTGCCCCTTGCTTCCAGCAGGTGACAATGATGACTAACATGCCAGCCTTGCTCTGGCTGGACTCTGCAGAAGCTGGCAGAGAGGTGGATAAATGACAACCCTCAGAAACAGCCAGTGAGTGGCTGAGTGTGCATGGAGAACTGTGTAAGGAGGGAGGGGAAGCACAAAGCCCAGGGGGAGATCACCCCGAGCAACATTTCAGGCTTTGTCTTTACAAATCTTACTTTTCTAGCAAGGAAATCTTTCCATGGAGAGTTTCCTCCATAGACCTTGACCATTTTTGCTGATCTGATGCTATATTGGCAGGCAGGTATTTGGTGCTGAGATCCTGGAGGAGCAGAGGTCCTTCCTGGCAGGTGGCTCAAGGTGCCTCCGTGTGCAGGTCGTCACCACCATCTTCCAACCCAGACTCCAGGTGCCTCCGAACCCGGCTCCCACATGTCTGTGCCAGGCGTGCCTGCTCCCCACTGACTCCTCCTATGCAGAGCCTCAGCCAAAACCTCTGTCACAAACAGCACCACTACATGACATGTCGCTTAAGTATTCAGCTAGTTCCTCTTCCAGCTCAAGCTAGCTGAAGAATAATAAATGACACAAAACACTGTCTTCCCAGCACATTTGGCTACTCTAGCCCTTTATTTCTGGATCTAATCAGTATTCCATAGTAATAAGCACGCTGTCTTGCATTTCCACATTTTTGTGACTGTTCCAAATATCTTGCTCTTCATATCTGGAAACCACTCTGCTCATCCCTCGGCAGGATGGTGACAGCCATCCCGGTGCCGGCTGCTGCACCCTGTCAGCAAGAGCACTGAGCTGGGAGAGAGCAAAGTGCTTTATGGGCATGAGAGCTGAATTTTGCCTCGAGGTAGAAAACTGGGGAAAATAAAAGCAAAATCAAAACACAGACTATATCAGAATGAGCCTGGCACATTGGCTGGGGGAGTCTGGAGGCAGGGATGGCACCACAGACTGCCAGGCAGCTGCTCACTACTGCCACATCTGCTTGGCAGCACTCTGGCTTTGCATTTTCATTTCCTTATGAAATCTCACAAGGGGTGAGAAGCTAAAGTGCAGTGAAAAACCAGCCTGCAAATCACCAGCCTGCCTGGCTGTAATGATTGAGGGCATGATGCCGTAAGTTCTTCCCTATCTGTGTCCACCTTCAGCGGGCAGCCCCGCCATGCTCTGCAGTGCCATGCTGTGCCATGCTGTGTGGTATATGGGCCTGCCCCTGGTGCAGAGAGGGCACAGCTGCCTTGTAGCCAGTCTTGCCATGGAAGGGAAGGGGGACACAGTCCTAATCCCTGCTCATTTGCTGCATTGCATTGAAATCCTTCAGGAAGAGGAAGGAGAGATGGGATGGACACATTCTGTAAATCCTACCAGCATCACCACAGTCACAGCTGGGAAATACCCTGTGGCTCTCCAAGATCCCTGTGCAATGAAGGGGATTCATTTCTAAAGCCGAAGCTGGTGAATCACAACAGCTGGAAACAACGCGCTTGTTCTGCCCGGTGGCAGGGTAACATCCCAGCAAGCGCATCCCAGGAGACTGAATGGAGCCACCCTTGTGTGTGTTCAGGAGTTATGTCTGACTCAGATGCAGAGCAGAATAAAGACATGAACATATCTTGAAGCCTGGAAAGCTATGGAAAGTCTAATTAGGCATGCAAATAATGGGCATTTACATGTATGTCTGAGATGCATGTCCATCGCCCTATTGAGGTGGACAGGATGCTGCCAAGGTGTGATGCAGAAAACTCCTAGATACAGCTGAAGGACAGAGGCTTTTGCACTTTACATACTTTTTTCACTGGCTTTCTCATGCCATGCTGTCATCTGCCAGTAAGTTGCACCAGGAAAGGGCCCCAGGCACCACTCCAGCAAAGCTGCTCTTTCCCTCACAGCAGGCTTGAGACTGTCCTGGGGCTTAGCCCTTTGCTTCCAGGGGGTCACAGTGCCCGTTCAACATGCACAATGCAGTATGGGATGTCACAAGGGGTCTGGGGAGATCATGGCTCTTGGAAACGATCCTGTCCTGCTAGGCACATCATTGGAAACCTGCTCGCAGTGGCAGGGTGCCTAGCAGGCAGCAGCACCAGAGACAGGCACGTCAGCAGGGGCTCTGTCCAGAAAAAAATGGCTAGAGCAGCTGAAGGAAGGACAGGGAAGGGCCTCCATCTGCTTAATTTACGGTTGCATTTAGCTTCTTGGCAAGGAAACCCACAGAGAATATGAATAGTTTTGGAGCCCTAGCTACTCCTGAAAGATTTGAAGTCGATATGGCTACTGCCTTTTTCTGTAGTGAAGCACAAGCAAGACAAAGGAGGGTATCTTAGACGAAGGTCTAAGTGCTGTGACTCAAGCTTATCACCATCCCAGGAATGCACCTAACTTGGACAATTAAGTTAGACTTGGTGCAAACCTTCCCCACATTTCTTTGAATGCAAAACACAGCCTACTGTCCTGGCCAGGGGTGTCTTCCACAATTAACATCAAAGGACTGTTGTGCAGCTTCATGTGTTACTGAATGGAAGGTACTTTTTGATCTCAGAGCAGTTGTAATGGTGCAAAATAGACAATTAATAATGAAAAATGTCTCCATAATCTGTGGGCGTCCCTTCCTTCCCCATGTGTTCTCATCCTAGTAATGAGCACAAAAAAAAAAAAAAAAATAGCAAACAACAACCATCCCTCTATGTCTTCTAAAACTATCACTCTAACACTTTATATCTGTTCATTCTTTTTCTCCAGATTATAGCTACATGTTCAGATTACAAATGACAGCAGGCAGGGACTTCATCCCCATTATATTTGAAAAATGTTTTCAACAGAATAAAAGTGTTCTTACAGAACAAATACTGAAGTAATTAAGTATTCATTGAATTTTAAGACCCCGTGGCAAGTGCATATGCAATAGCTGGTCCCTAGATACAAAGATCAGCACCAGCCTGCTGCACCACACAGCATGCAATGCTAGGGAGCAGAGGGTGCAAAAGTGATTGGTAGGGGAGGGCAAGCAGTGAAAGACCAGCACAAGATCTGCTCCTTTTCAGGAGGCCACTGACCTCCTAGGCAAGAGGGCAAGAGCAGCCTCAGGGCCAGAGGAATTCACCTGTGGTGTTTTTAGATATAACCCTTGCACTACAGGTACAACTATCTGACATTCCCACCCATCCACTGCAGACATGGCATAGAGTAGCATAACTCAGGCAGCAGGAGGGGATGCGTGCTCCTTCTGCAGCCTCTGGGCTTGCATCTGCCGACTGCACTGCACTGCAGCGGCAGAGGGACAGCAGCCAGAGGCAGCAGATGCAGAGGCACAGGTCTGCTGCTGCTGCTCAAGAGCCACCAGCAGCAGCAAAGGGCCTGCACACAGCCATGGGCTGCAACATCTTGCTCTCTGGAGACTAGATCCTCCTGCACGTGTCCCTCAGAAGCCATACATGCCCTTCTAGTCACGTCAAGATACAACAGCTGGGGGAAGAAAGGGCAAGGATGTTTTCTTGTGAGCCAACAAGTGCCTCGAGAGCTAGTCACAACACCCTTTCATCATTTTTATTTAGCACTCAGCAAATGCAGAGCCTTTTATTGTCCATTGAACAGTCTATAGAGCTCTGCTTTTGCTGAGTTGTACATGGAACTGAGCCAAAAGCAGAAGAAATAATTAACAGTCTGCCCTGTCCATATGTTTAAAATACACTGCAAAATGAAAACAGTCCTGTGGAGAGCTCTCTGCATTAAAGCTTTTCCATCACGCAGAGTTGGAATATTTTCTCTGTTCCTTAGGGGAAGACTTAAGACAATATTTGAGAAACCAGAGTTAATAATAATTTTAAGAATCTTTCTTTCCAATTGTTTCAATTCATTATTCATACACTGTCTGCCTGTACAAAAATAGAATTAAGTTATAGTGTGTTTTGACATTATTTCAGATGTTCAGAATTCATAAGAATACTAAGGAAAAGCCAAATGAATTTGAACTCATGGTACAATCTGGAAAACAGAACAATTAATGTTTAAAGTCAGATTTGGATTTGAACTTTATGGTCTACACCCATTCATTTAAAATGGATCTGATATCACCTGACCCAAACCCACTCAAAGCAATTTACTGGGTTTGAATTTCATGGGAAATAAGTATCATACAAAATCTTGTTAATAACAGGAGTTCCTTGCATGACATGGGAGGAATTCATGTCAATCCCTATTAACATGAAATGAAGCCTAGCCACTGAGTGCTGCCCCTTTCTGTTTAAACAACTAATTTCAGAAAATCTCCCTAGCAATCAACATAATAGTTCCTCTGCTCCTATCAGTGTGCCTGTTGGCCTCATTATCAGGCTTTTGCAATTGCTTTCTGGTGAATCACCAGTGCAAAGCAAACAAGATCCCAGTAGAACCAGCCATAAAATGATCCTCACCCCACTGAGCAGTTGTGACAGACCATCCAACCAGTTCCCCATGACTGTCTCTAATTGTTGTGACAATGGTCAAGCCTTGTCTTCTAGCTTTCCCTTAGGGGCCAATTACCCTTGGTCTGTCCTCTGCCCATCAGCCTTGTGCCAAAGCTGGGAAAACATTCATGTAATAAAAACAAGACTAATAAAGCTGTTTGGCTCATTTTCTTTTCATGTGAAGGATCTGCACAAAAAGCCAAACTCTCCTCTTGCTGCTGTCAGTGTCTCCCTCCAGGCTTATCTGGCACCAATGGTCTATAAATGTTAAGCTGGCACAACCAGTCTGGTCTAAGGCCAGCCATCCAACAAATGCCTGGTGTTATGCTGTTGGTAATCTGCAGAACAGCCAAGCACTGGACAACCTGCAGGCCAGCCAGCAGCTGGTAGGGCCTGCTGGACTCATGTTCAGGTTCTCTGGGAGAGCCAGGTGGAGAGTTCACTGGGACAACACAAGCACCACCTGCAGATTTTTCTCTCTGATCATTCACCTGTCGCCTTGCAGTGCCAATACTCCAAGCAGACGCTAGCTATTGGGACTGGCTGGACAGGGATCAAATATCCCATGCTGGATCCCAAACAGCCACCTGTGCAGGCACTTTTGGACTGGAATGTGGGCAGTCCTCAAGGGGAAGTCACATATCAGCTCCCCAAACAGCTGGGGATAGTTATTGTATAACATTAGTGACTTCTCCAAGTTCTCCATGCCTTAGGGCCCTCTTCTGCTCATGGCCCCTTGTCTCAAGGCTCAGGCTGGTGGGACAGGTTTGCATGGGGCTGGTGCTTCTGGAGCACATGCTGGCAGTGAAAGCACAAAGACAGCTGCCTGCATTGGCAATGGAAGGGTGCGGTAAAAACCTCAGTGTCAGTCCTCTGCTTTTGGGTCTGTAGGGCAAACGTATCAACGTTTCACAGAGCAGGCAGCAGAGGTGTCAAAGCCTTCTTTGCATACACTGAGGAGAAGAAATACTCCTAAATACTCTTCCTCTTGTCCTGCCATGCTCAGCCCGTGTGCCCTGGCTCACTGCCCCAGGGTCTCTCTCCCAGCTGCAAATTTCAGAATACTGCGGCATAGCAAAGATTTCACCTTTCTTTTATTTCCCCACTAACTGAAAGGTCAAAACAAATTGAATTAAAGAGCTAGGTGGGGAATTAAATAATTAAAAGCTTGCAAATGTGTGTAAAAGCTAATCACAAAAATAAATAGTTGCCCAGTAACGTCGCTGCATTAGGGTAAGAACCATATATGCTGCATAATATAACAGCAGCTGAGGGAACTGGAGCCACTGAGAAGCCATAAGAATTTCAATCCAGGAGAAAACCCATGTTGCTGTGGCACAGGTGACATCCTGACATCCTCCTTAAATTGCACAATATGCATGCCTTGGGTACCGTCTGCCATCTGCATCTGAGCAGCCTCTGTTTCGTAGGCTAGTCAGCTGAGGGGTGGGCCAGGTGAGGCAGTGGGGACAGGAGGCTGGATGTCAGTCCCACAATAACCACCCTGTGCTCTACGTAGAGCTGCTTTCTCCTGGAACCAGACTGCTGAATGCCACTCTTCTGACCAAAGAAGAAAGGAGTGGTGGGGAAGTAAGAAAACTCATTGTCAAATCAGGTGTCATCTAAATCATTCTGCCCTGACCTCCTCCAGAGGGGAAAAGCCGGCAGGCATTTCCTGACAGCTGAATAGGAAGGTCCTGCAGAACAAGTTGCATCTCTCCTCCCTTCCCATGCAGAGCACAGCCGAGTAGAGAAAAACTCTTTGGGCATCCCAAGTATTTTCCCAGCACACCTACTGCTGCTGAAGGCAATAGGCAACCACTCCTTTAAGCTTCAGACCCACTGACCCAGAAGAACGGGGCTGGGTGAGAGTTTGAGGGTCACACCAGCGCAGCCAGGCAGAAGCAGCTGTCCTGACAACAGCTCTCTGCAGAACCAAAGCTGCTGTATGAGGTGAGCATAGCCTGGATGTGAACAGTCAGCGGGCTACAGGGAGCTATCAGGTAATGTTTTATGGGCCTGGAAGCATCTCACAGCCTAAACAAGCAGTGCCTAGGTTTTAAACCAAATCAGAAGGTCTCTGCTAAGTAGGCAATTCTCTACATCTTGCAGGTGGCAGTTGAGTGTTAGTCACAGAAGGGTCTTCAGCGATGGCAAAATCAGCCTAAAGGTAAGCAAGGGAAAAATATACATGCAAGATATTAAAGTAACACCAGCCTTGTTGTTTAGAAAAAGAAGCTTGCCTTTCTGAAGCAGACAGAAGAGCGGTTAAGCCTTAAGTAGACTGTACGTCTCAAAACTAGAAGAGGCACCTCCATTGTGTCCTGAAGTACATTACCTGGGGAGAAGCAGTTGTTAACAATTGTTCGGAATACAGCTGATGGAGTGAAAAAACAAACGTTGGCCGTTGCCAAAACTCGTAATATTTTCTTTCTACTAAATCAGTCTGATCCTGCTCAGGCCACTGGATTGAAATAGTGCTATCCCTTAAATAGTTAATTTTCTGTAGTCTTTGGTTGCTGAATTTTCTACTGATCCTTCAGGGCAGACAGGCAAAAAGAGAAAGGATAGAAGGATGCCTTGTCCAACCTTCTTTAATTTGAATTTATTACAGTCAGTACTGTCCTTTACCACTGCATAGCTAGGGGGAAGGGAAGAGAGCTGGGGGATTTCAGTAACCTTGGTGTTTAAACATGCAGCCAATGCACAGCAAGAATCTGCTTTGCCTGTTATGTACTTTTTCCCATAACAGTAAATGAGCTTGTTTTCTTAAAATTGAGATCTTTCCAGTGCAAGGGTCTTTTTTAGATACAAATTCAACATTATGAAACATGCCACATCACATCTTACTTTAATGGGTTATGAAAATAGAAGCCATCACCAGCTGAATGTTTTCAGGGTGTTTAAACAGCTATATTTCCTGAGCCCAAAGTGTAGAGCAATATAGCCCAAACATTTCCAAATCCACATCAGCTCAGATATGTTCGTAAGATTTGAAATGAAATAACACAGGTTGAATGTCTACTTTTTGTAGTAAATCAGATTTTAAAGAGGAGGAATAGATCTTCAAGTAATATGCAGGGAAAAAAAAATATGTTTAAAAAACAATTGATTAGTAGGAGAAATATGTTTTCTGAAGCAGTTTATGTTTACAATAGTAAACTCTACTGTAAAAATTGTACAGTTTACCCTATGACCTTCACATTGCCGGTCCGGAGAGCGACCCGACGTTTAGAGTGTGGTGCTTACTACAGGTCTCATTAAAAATACTGCCTTTTGGTTAGGAAAGGTCAGCGTGATGGTACTGTATTATTTCCCAGTAGTTTGAAAATCTTCCGAGCTCGCAGATCCAGGAGTTCTGATCACTAACTAGACTCTTATTTGAACCATTAAATCACAGCATGGGCCCCAATATAGCAATTTGTTTAAGCACCAAATCTGAGCTTCAATGCCAAATAAACAAGCGTATCATACTGTTATGCCATTTAGGCTGCTATACAAACTAAAATAAAGCACATCTAGCTTAATGTGTGCATTAAACATTCTGTGTAAGCATACAAAATTACAGTGGTAGTGTTCTGTAATGAAATCATGCCACCTGCAATAAGCTCGGCATAAATCTTCCTGCTTTCTCAAAATGGAGTGACAGACTCCTCTGAAATCTGCTCCATAAAAGCAATGGAATCATGATATGAGAGAAAAAGCAAACCAGAAAGGTCAGTCAGGAGCGAGTCCTCAGAATACAAACATGTCCATCAATGTTCCCACCTTGGGACTCTTCCCCATAACTTCCCTTCCTTCCAGCATGCTCTTTTAGCAGTTGATTAGAAGATCTTGCAATCATTACAAGATCAGCATCATTACAAGTTATGACTTAATTCCCATCAATTGATATGTGTAGGTTTACGGCGTTTTTGCTGACCTCATAATGTTTTGATCTAGGACATCAATTTCTCATGCATGAAAGCCAGGAAACTAGATAGCATTCCAAATGCCAAATCCAGTCTTGGCTTTCTTCATAAATCAGAAGATGGACGGTCAACAGTCTTTACAAGTGCTGTGTCCAGCAAAAGAGTCACAAGACACAAGAGTCTTCTTTAACTCTCACACCAAGAAACCTACAAAGGACTTGTGTAGCTCTTCTAAAAATATGTGCTAAAATGTCTTGGTGATGTCTGTTTATTGAAGAAAAAAAAAAAAAAAAAACGCTTTTCAGCCCATCACCAAGTTTGTGGCTTTCATTAACGATTATCAGACTTAACCAGACAGTGTTTCTGCCCATTCCTGTCATGTAAGTCAGACCTGAGCACAGCAGAGCAGAGCACCAGTGGTCTTCATCTAGTGGGAGAGCACTGCTCTCCCAGCGTGGTGCACACCACCATAGCTGTTCCATGTAGAGGTACAAAACTTGGCTGAGGATAGACAGGTGCTCAAGGTCTGGGGGGCAGAAGGTTGATCCCATCCCTGCTGCTTCCTGATGGAAGGCCCTGTGTTGGCACCAGCACTGGAGTCTCAGCCAGAACTGGACTCAAACCTGTGCTTACCCAAGCATTTACACATGCTCGGGGATACTCAGATCCCCTTGTCTTCTACCTCAGCTTTATCAGCCTTTATTTCACATGAAAGAGCTCAGAGGGAACATGGTGTTTTATGAAGCCTACTTGCACCTTGTGCTTCAGCGGCCCCAAGATAGCTTCCCTCTCGACTCCTTTCCCCATTTGCCACAGGCGGCTGAGCCCTGTGAGCTGTCAAGGCCTCCAAGCAATGTCTCCACCTGACCCCAGGGTGCAGAAGGCCTCCAGCTCTTGATCTTCAATGCCTCCCAGTGAGTCTGTGGCTTCCCAGAGCTCACTGTGTGTCCCTGCTGGGCATGTGTCCCCTCCCTGGGGTTAACGAGCCCTTGTGTTCTCTCATCTATTGCTGGTTTAAAAACAAAGCCGGGGAAGAAATGTTTTGGTTGGGAGGGATGATATGCTAAGGACGCATGCCTGAAGTTATTGCTTTTGCATTAAGGCTGAGAAGCAGGGGAAAGGAGGCTTGGAGAAAGGCTGGAAAAGCAGACCTAGAGCCATGTGAAGTGGACAGACCGGATCTGTTGTGCTAGACACTGATAGCAGGGATACTGCTCTTTCATTTGCAGGCTCTGTGCTTTTCTGATTAGCAGAGTCACAGGTGAACAGTTGGTGGGGAAGCCTGGCATTAATCTAAAAGCTACAGGAGTTGAACCTGCTGGCTGATTGCAGGATTGCTCAGAGCCTCATTATTTTAATTTTGTCTGGAGTTCAGCTTTTGGTCCTGAGCTTAGTGCTTTTGGAAAACCCATTCCTCATTCTAGGTCAGAAACATGCTATCCTCATGATAATATCAAGCATATTTGGAGCATATTATTCAGCCCACGGCTCCTCCTGCGATTTCTCAGTTTTTTGTAGGCTTGCATGCAATTCTCCGTCTGTGGAATATCAATGTTGCAATAGCCCTAAGGAGAAAAACTTAATTTAAAAACAAAAACACAGAGGCAGTTTCACAGAGATCTTTAACTCTGTCTTTCTGCCAATGGCTAGCGAAGCAAGTGAAACACAGTGCTGTATTGCTTAGCTACACTCAGATAACACTATGCCAGAGAAATATTACATTCAGTTAAAAGGAAGAGAAAGAGCAACTTTGGGGCACTTGAAAACATTTTTCACTTCAGATAAAATGTGTCCCAACTAATCTAGTTGAAAGAAGAGGAGAATAATTGAGCTGTCATTTTGGTATTCAAAAGTTCCCAATTTGTTTTAAGTTGAATTGTAGCTAAGTTGAATTTTTGAAAGCAAAGAGAGAGAAATGCGGGGGGGGGGGGGGAGAGAAAGAGAAATAAAATTGTCTACATTAGCTTCATCATTTTCCTCCATTTTTTTTTTCATTTAGTCATGAACCTGAGGGGAATGGGATTCAGCTACATAGAGAACAAAGAAAATCACTGTTAGCTGTGACCTGCTGCCACCATGGTCTAAGGAAGTGATACCCATGACTTGGTGCAGGCCTCTGGAGAGTGAGTTTTAGCTCTAGGAGACATGCTGCGTGCACATCACTCCAGATCCTCAGCACTCTTCAGTCAAACAAGAGCCGTTGTAGACCAACCTGAGCACTTTCAAGGAACTGAGAGCTTAGGCAAATTACCCAAGGATCTGCAGCAGACCTCAGTGGCTGTAGGATAACAAAGCCAGTAGCATCTCAAGGTACTTCCCTCTCGGCCCATGTATCTCTGGCCTGGAGGGACTGGCTCCAGGGGTGGAGTACAAGCTGTTCTCTGTGTTCAGGGCCTCTGTCCTCCCCTCCTTCATAAATACAAATTGTGTGCTTAGGAGGTGGGTCAGAGCCTCCACGCTCTCTTCACCTGCTGCGACTCAGCAGGAGGCCGAGGCATTGCCTGCTCAGGAAACATGCCAAGAGCAGCAACAAGCTCTTCAAGCTCTCTCCATCAGTGCCAGAAGAATAGCCCTATTTCAGACTACACTGGTTTATGCATCCTGACTCTCTCTGACCCCCACAACCAGAACACGCTGCCTTATAAACTGCCTTTATCCTTGCTACAATCCCATTAAGTGGGAAAGGAGGGGGGAAGAGGAGCTGAATTCACGTTGGTTAATTCAAGGGGACTGAATTTGCACCTAGTGAGAGGGCTTCCAGCTTGGTTTTAGGAGGAAAGGACGCATAATTAATTTCACCGCCTCCCCTTCTGTCTGGCTTTCTATCATTCTATCATCTATCCCACCCCCCAACAATATTTTAGACTACTGGATGATTTTAAACACCACTGAAGGCAGTGATGGTCTCAAAGGTGTTCCTAAAAGATTCATAAGGATCAGCAGCTGGGAAGAGATGCAACAAAACTAAGCTTCATTAGCTCTGCTGATTACAGAATGGCTTGAAATAGTGTAAATATGTTTAATTCCATAATGCCTCTGCCCTAACAATTTGCATTTAAAAGAGGACAGGCAGCTTGCAGATTCAAACATGCAGTCAGGTCCCCTTGATTTGATTATTCTAAACATGAAATTAGGTAAGGACACAGTGATGTAGGCACAGAAGTAACCAAGGTTTAAACTTGTGTGTATGAAGGCTAGAGAGTTTGATTGCTTTTTAATATGCATCACTGCAAAACCTAGATTTTATTCCAAAAGAGAAGCAGGGAATCGTATCCAAGGAAGCCTTTAAGTGGCTCACTGACACATGGGATTAACAGAAAGAGTTATCACACAATGCGCTGCAGTTCAGTGCATGGAGATTAATTGCTGACAGCCAGATGGGAGCAGTAGGGGTAAATACTGCCTTTTGTCGAGAGGGAGGGTGAGGGCTGAGTGTGCAAAGCTGCAGTGACCAGGAGGAGAGCATGAGTGCTCCTGGGGGTTTTGTCTTGGCAGGACAGATGCAGACAGGTCTCAGGGGAGACCTGCCCAGGGCTGAACCACTCACATCTTCTGCGAGGAGGCAGCACAAGCACGTTCCATCATCTGTCGAGGCATGGAGGCAATGGCTATGTCCCTGCCACCCACAGTGCCAGGAGGCCCAGCACCACCCCTCTGCGCCCTAAGGCTAGACACGCAAACATCCTTGCTCCCAGTGCTTGCATATGCATATGGGCTCTGAGGGGAGGAACACAATCTGTGTTACTCATGCCACTGTCTCTCTGCTGGCAGAGCTGAAACACCTTTTTTTTTTTTTTGTTTATTTTTCTCCCTCTCTCCTTCAGCCATTTCAGGACCTGGCCTACCTCTTTCTGAATTTCATGAGATTTGGATTAAACAGTTAACTGGTTTATGAATATGCCACAAGAATAAAGCCATATTTCTTATGGACTGCAGACCAGAAAGTAGTCTGGAGCAGCCAATGTAACACTACATTTCATGTCACCATTTAAACAGGAAAGCTTTATTACAAGAAAACACCCCTCTGTGTTCATATGCATCTAGAAACCCTTGCTTACCTATTTGTCGCATATGTCTAAAATACCTGCATCTGTGGATCCTGTATTCCAAATATCACCATCTAGTGCAACATTTTGATTTTGACCTTTAAAACTAAGTTATTAAAATGGCTACCAATAGGGCTCATTTATGGAATTATGATTCAGCATCACACAAGGAATTTAGAGATGTTTTCCACTGTAATTTCAGCGTTTAAATTGATTTACCATCACAAAACCCATCTGGGCATCAGTCCAAGTAGTGCCATATCATTTTTCTTCTATGGTGGTACCTTGCTAGTTGACTTAGAAAACAACACTTGATTAGCACATATACTGTTCTCCCATTTACTGGCATCTTGAGAAGGACACATCAAGGCATGGTGCTCTGGGAGCAGCCAGAATGTTGGGCAGCACTTGATACAGACCTTGAGAGTGAATGGAGAAGGAACAGCTGACTTTCTGGAACATGCAGGAATTGCCAATGGTGCTGACATTTGTATTTCACTTATTCTAAGGATTGTTGGTCTTAAGCCCCTTCAACATCCCACTGATATAGCAACGTTATCTCTCTCTCATACATCCTGGGTCTCATTTTCTGCAATAATGCCAAAAAGGAGAAGCTATATCCCAGCAAGGGATTTCTTTGCATTCCCAGCTTCATGTTGTGATGATAAATTTGTTAATCAATCTTGTTACCTTTCACAGAAATCCAAGGGCACACTTCTTTGGAAACTTACTGAAGAGCATGTAAGGAATGAAGAAACTGAATCTAAGCTGCTGGTTGAACTATTCTCTTTCATTTTGCTTTTTGCTCTTGAATTTCTTCAGAGGCAGGTATCATACTGTTTCCAATATACACCTCTGATTTCTACTCTGTGCTGAAGTGTATTCCCACAGTCATCAGGGGAAGAAAAAAATCTTACTGTATATATTAAGATATGCTTCTCTTTTCTGTAGCTGGATCTTTACTGCTGTAATGAAATTTATATGGAGAACATGTATTAGAATTTAAGTTGGGAAGGAAGAGACAGAAAGATAGTTGAATATATTTTTTTTCCTTGCCAAATTATTTATATGCTCATTCTTACATAGTACTATCATCCATCAGAATCTATAGCCGTCATAACCTAAAAATCACTTTGCAACAAAAATTTTCTTATATTTTACTATGTAAAAAAATCCTCCGAGACAAATAGACCAGGGCAAAAAAAAGAGCCAAAGCCAATTCAAGCCAGATTAAAGCTGACCATGCTGGCAGATGAATGAGTATCTGAGGTTCAGCATTAGTGCTCATACGCAATTTACTTTTCAGAGACAGGATCCTGTAGGAGGACTAGCTGGCTATTCATTAGGCCACCAAAAACTCTTCAGATACATTTTAAAGTCTAAACTTAGGTGGTAGGAGGGCTATTTCGGGCAATTCAGTTAAAGCTAGCACAAACACTAACTGTTATGGGTAATTGTTTCTAGAAAAGCTATTAACCTAGTGCATACATTTGAGGATCAGTCTCAGATGAAGAAGGGTTTTAAGTTCTCTTTATTAAAAAGTCAGAAGGAAAGAAAAAGAATGCACATCTCACTGTGTTCCCCAGCTAGTCAATCATGAACAGGTTTGGCCCTTCGTATTTCTTTATACACAACAATTTTTGGAAAAGAGGCTACTTCTTTCTGCCTTCTATTGAAGAGAACTGAAAAGCAAAAACCAAAGATGTGGTAGGTGACAGACCATGGTCTGTTGTGGGACCACTGGTCCCCATTGCTTGCAGGCCACATAAGTGGAGACTCTAGTGTGCTAAGCAGCCAGGGCAAGCATGGAAGCCTATTGAAAAGATTAGAGACAAAAACTCAAATGTGTGAACTTCTCCTGAATGTCTTATTCTTTGTGCAGTGCAATATCATGTTGAAAGCATAGACAGATGAACAGGCAGGCTTCCTGGCCATTCCCAGCAGAGAGGAGGATCAAACAATGCAAACTTCTTGATGTGGCACTCTAGATCAGAGCAAAATGCTGTAAAGCAGCTAGCAAATACCAGTGCTCTAGGTAACCACATGCACACTGGTGATGGGATGAAACTATCCACCTGGACAAATGTATCTGGTGCAAAGCTGAGAGAGACTGCAAAGCCCCAAACAGGAAATTCAGTACGGCTTTTTTTAACACGAGGCACCAAAAACAAGAGAACTCTAACAGGTCCGTGTTCAACAAAGATGAAAGAAGGTCAAAACAAAATCTGGCCATGGCAAAAGAGGTTCTGTGTTTAAGGCACTTGCCTTAGATGTGGGAAAGCCAAGCTCTAGCCCTGGACTGAATCATGTAGGCAGATGACTTGTGCATGCATCTCCTGGGTCCCCAGCTAATGCCCCAGCCAGCAGGCTCCTGCCTCAGCCTGGCAAGGGAAGATACCTGCAGAGTTTTTCACTTTATCCCCAGCAGAAGCAGGGAATACTTCTGAGCTCTTGCGCTTCTGCCAGAACAGGGAAATTTTTCTTGGCTGGCTTTTTCATGGTGTGAAATGACTCTGGGCACAGCCCGTCGCTTGCGCAGAGCCCCACAGAGCAGCTTGTGAGTGCTCTCCCAGCAGACAAGAGAGTGTGAGTGCAGCTTACACACTGAGGTGCCAAAAGCACGCTCAGAAGCAGGGCAGAAGCAAAAACACTGCTGTGCTGGGGAAATGCTCACTGGCTGCTTGGAAACTGCATGAGGCTCAGCAGTGAGCTACCAGAGCAGAGAAAAAGCCTCAGGCAGAGAAGGTAAAGGAAGAAAGAAATATTTAGGCCATTCCAGTTAACCATCATAAGGGGAGAAAAATTTACATCAAATTGACTCTAACCAAGTAGTTCCTCCTTCCCTGCCCATTTGCTCTCTGCTGAAGCACGTACCTTTAAAGTGCATGTATTTGCACAGGATGAATCCATAGTTTTGTCAAAGAAGCAGAGGATACAAGAAAATACCAGTGGAGCCAGAAGCTGCAGAGTGCAAGGAGCCATGACTGCGGCCATGCAGCCCTCAGGCTGCTCACTGGGAGCATGAGGTGCCAGAAATGGATCTCTGTGCCTTTATTTCATGGGAACATCACTTACACTGAGCACAGAGTGAGGTGACACCTGGGGATGTTAACACTGTTGCTTCCGCAAGAGAAAGGTGACAGTGAAACCAAGTGACAGTGCCTGTTTCCCGGCAGCCAAGAGCTAGCTCCCCAAAGCCGGTGGCAGGGCCAGGGACAGAGCTGGTTCTCATCTTCTTTCTGGTACATCAGAAAGTCTGTGTTGTGCGGCTCCCTGCCAGAGGAATGAGGAAAGACTCACTCCCTGCCCTTACTGGGCTCATTTTCCTTGTGTTCGGCAAGTCAGGAACCAGGCAACATTTGGCCCAGGGTATGGATGGCTGGAGAAATGCAATGGCTTTGCAAGAAATGGTGGGCAAGCAAGCAAACAACTCCCATTGCCTCGATTGCCTGCTGTGTGTGAAGATGAGTGGTTTTTAGTCAACTGTTTTTACTGAAACAGTCACAGAGGCTGCTCTGACCTAAAAAACTATTAAATAAAATGTCACAAATTTACGTGGTTGCAGGACTTGAGTTAACTAGGACAAAAGTGCATGACCCTCCTACATCAAATGGCAAGGGTGGAACAGGAAAGCTGATACTCCGTCAGGAACAGCACAGATAAACATTTATTTCAAAATAAACAGGTAACTTTCCAGCCTCTGAAGTCAGTATATTTCTTCTCTTCCTGCAAAGGATGTCAGAGTAAGGGATTATTCTTAGACACAAAACTCGAAGTAAAAATATTCACAACCCCTCTGCCAAACCTTAAGGAAGAGCATGTCTGGTATTTTTTTTAAACAGGTCTTTGCAAAATTCATCACAACTATTCCAAGAATGTGTCAGTAAATTGCTCCACCACCCTTAACACTGGGGAAGGGCAATACCTGTCATAGAGTCTGTGACAAATACTCACAAGTCAAGCAGGTGATACTTACCCTGCCTTGTGAGTCTTCTTGCCAGCATGGGGTTTTCCACCTGTGACCTACAAGGACACAGCTTGTTACTTGTATAGCAAAGGAATAACGCACCCGTGGGAGACACACAGGGCTGGGAGTCTGGTCTGATACTGGCAGTGCCCGCATTTCTTGCACCACACTGGGCAACCCCCAGAAACTCTTCCTGGCTCTTACATTCTGCTCAAGGAGAGCACTGCACCAGCGGGGAAGGAAGGGGTGGGCACAAGTGCTAGCTCCTGACCTGGGCTATCCAGCACCTCCATCATCAGTGCAATTTGTCCTCAGCTGGGGGAAGTGTCAGTCCCATAGGAGACTGAAGAAGGAGCTACAGTAATAGAATCATAGAATCATAGAATCATAGAATCACAGAATGGCTTGGGTTGGAAGGGACCTCAGAGATCATCTAGTTCCAACCCCCCTGCCGTGGACAGGGCTGCCAGCCACTAGCTCACTACATCAAACTGCCCAGGAACCCATCCAGCCTGGCCTTGAACACAGCCAGGGATGGGGCAGCCACAGCTTCTCTGGGCAGCCCGTTCCAGCGCCTCACCGCTCTCTCAGTGAAGAATTTCTTCCTGATGTCCAACCTAAACCTCCCCTCTTTCAGTTTTAGCCCATTCCCCCTTGTCCTACCATTATCCACCCATGTAAAAAGTCGGTTCCCCTCCTGCCTGTAAGCTCCTTTCAAGTATTGGAAGGCCGCAATCAGGTTTCCCCGGAGCCTTCTCTTTTCCAAGCTAAACAATCCCAACTCCCTCAACCTTTCCTCATAGGAGAGGTGCTCCAGCCCTCTGATCATTTTGGTGGCCCTCCTCTGGACCCGCTCCAACAGCTCCACATCCCTTCTGTACTGGGGGCCCCAGGCCTGGACACAGCACTCCAGGTGAGTCCTTCCAAGGGCAGAGTAGAGGGGGACGATCACCTCCCTCTCCCTGCTGGCCACCCCTCTCTTGATGCAGCCCAGGATGCCATTGGCCTTCCTGGCTGCAAGAGCACACTGCCGGCTCATGGCCAGCTTTTCGTCAATCACAACGCCCAAGTTCTTCTCCGCAGGGCTGCTCTCAATGAGTTCTTCTCCCAGTCTGTACACATACCTGGGATAAGGCAAATAAGTTTTCCTTAAACAGTGTTGGACTTGCTTCTCTTTTATGTGTTCTTCTACTGGATAAGTGCTTGTATGATGGAAAACTCAGAATGCTGTAGTTTTTTCTAATAAAGAGGGACTGTTTAGGTGCCCGCTTGCTCCTCCTCACATGCCCACGCAAATTGCCCACAGGGAAAACTTCTTAGTAACCACCTCCGTTAGAGGTTAGCTTATATTTTTGTAAGGCTGGCTCCACATGAGAAAAAATCTCTTCTCCTGGAGATTGCTGGGTAGATTACTTGAGCAAGTAGGTTCAAATGAAGTTCAGATTAGCATCTAGACTGAATTAACAAGCCTCTTTGGTTGGCCTGTTATTAATTCTTCAGAGACCACATCAGTTTCTACAACTGCAACTAAGTAACCAGTAACCAGCCATACACAGGGTTTTGCCAGTAAGAGTCTATTGGGACTCTATCTTGGCCCTGATTTACTAGGAAAACCACATAGTCTTTGATTTTTTTTTCAGGCCAATTTTCTGTACATCATTCCAGATATGGCTATTTACAGATAGTTTTATCATGTTTACTTTGATCCTAGAGGTACTCAGTTGGACAGAAATATAAGGAATTTAAGGGGCATAATTACTAGAATTCCTTTTACCTGCCAATCTGGCTGCATTGTGGGGAAACAACAACAACAACAACAAAAAACACATTAAGTGTATTGGAGAAAATCTGAGGAAAGGTACAAAGAATTTAAGTATTACCTACCTTATTAATCTGTTTAAAAGTATTACTCAGAAGAGGAGCTCAAGTATAATTTCCATTATTTTACAGCCACTGCAGTTAAATACCTTCAATTAAATCTCTGTGACTACATAGCAACATAATAATACCTTACCCTTTCAAGGCCATTGGTCAAAAGTCTGTAACAGTTTTAAAAAGCATCTTCTAAAGATTAAAAACTAGTCTTCAAGCAACCCTGTGAGATAGGGTTAGGTTTCAGAATACCTAGTATGGAGAGCACAAGAGAAGCATTCAGCTCCTCTTCCTCCAGTTTGATGTCCAAGGAAAAGCCCTGAAGGAACATCACTGCTGGAGCTCTTCTTGAGCAGCTCAATTTCAGCAGCCTCCGCAGCCTGATGCTTTATGTCTCAGCTCCTTTAAGAGCTGCAGAGAAAATAATCACTAAAAAATTTGATGTATTCAAGGTGAATTTAGGCACTAAGTGTCAGGAATAGTACTTTAGTGTAGAAGATACACAAAGAGTATGCTCCCTTCTGAAAAATATATTACGACTGTATGACAGCAAACGTCCTACAGAACACAGAACATGCCAACTGCTTTAACGAACCACATTACTGTTAAAATTAGTCCTTAAATGCAGTTTGAGATGTGCCCCAAGCTCATTAACACAGACCCTGGCATGTTGTGCAGACCTCATGTGAGGTACCTCGTTTACAGATAATGCAACTAACAGATGAAGGACCTGCTTCTAAGATGACTCAGGCTCCAGCTGTGAGCTACTGTGACCTCTTCTCCAGCCTCCCGAGGACCTGCTCCCGCTCAGCTGGATAATTGGTCTTCTCTTTGCAGTAGGGGGCAGTTTTCAGAGCTGGTTCTGATCTTTGCTTTTCTCATCTTGTTGTTCCCCATCCTCCATCTCTTCACTGCACCTGAGGTTGTATTAGGATTCATTATTCAGACCCCAGAAACAACAAGAGGGAGTACAGGAGAGCCTGTGGTCTCAGAGAAACCACAAAGTAATTCTGCTGTGACAGCTAGTGCTGCAGCTCCCACACCTCTACAGTGGTAAGAGAGCACGTCAGCCTGCTGCTTTTGTGCAGGCTGTGATGGGATTACCAGGAGATTACAAACACAGCACAAATAAAGTGACTTGTTCTCTGACTCCATTTTAAACTTTCTGTCAACCTGGAGGACTTCTGCCAATCTCTTTCTCCACACCTCGAAGGCAGTAGAAAGCGCAACAAATGGGGAGGAATATGTCAGCCTAACACGGTATGTTTAGCCTAACACCTGCTCTCAATCTATGGCTCCTATCTGAAACTAGCCAATTACAACTTAAAAAAAAAAAAAAAGGTGGAATTACATTTCTGGACACGCTTTGGGATTTGACACTTCCTCTCATGTCTCAAACTTCCATTAAACTAAGGCTAACCTGTAGTTTCTCCCTGTTTTTCTGTGCTGGTATGTAGATAGACCATGTATGTCCAGTCTTTACACACGCACACAGAAAATTAAAATATATATGTATACACACACCGAGGAATATGTTACTATGTCTTACTTATACATGGAAGGAATTTGTGCCTGTGCTGCCCAGCCTGCCAGCACATACAGCTGATGTTGGTTGTTCCCCTCCTGCCCTCCAGCAGAGCAGACAGGCAGCTGGGTTCTACAAAGCACCACATGCAGCAAACAGGGCAGACCTTCCCTGTTGTTTGATTTTCAGATGGCATGAGCTGCAGGAGGGGTAGTACTAGGGAGAGCAGATCCTGCCCCAAGGGCAAGCTCAGCCAAAATCCCACAGAGCGGCAGAAGGTAGGTGAAATGCACAGCCTTATCTCTTGGGGACTGGGCACCCACAAATCTCACCAAGTTGTTACCCAGCCATGTAAAAGTGTGACAGCTTCAAAAGCATCAGACAACTGCTATCCATGAAGCCATGGCTTTCCTGGGCCCTGGATGTTAACCTGGCAGCGTTGCCATGCACTCATTGGGAACAGAAAAGTCCACCAGCCCAGGCTGCCAGATGGTTTGCACAGTGAGAATCCCCCAAACAGAGGAGGCCCCTGATGCACAGGGCTGAACTGTGGCTCATCCCTTGCCTGGGAGTTTAGGCAAAGGAGAGTGGCTGTAGCACCAGTCCCCCGTGAATGCCAGATGCATTATTTCACCATAACGACTTCAGTATCTACCACTCCCAGTATCCAACACCCTCTGAACAAGCAGGATGGCACATTGTGAGCTGACCTGTTTATTAAGCAGAGAGGAATTTCCAGGATTTGCTCTCAGACAGGTCAGGAGGTTTCATCCAGGAGAGCAAGAAACATGCTGTTCTGGTGAGATCGTGCAGTTTTCAGCATTTTGTGGTTCACTTTAAGTGGCATTTGAAGCTTCCAATCCTTTTAAAGTCCTACACTGGCCTTTTTCATTATGTCACCATACCCAGCAATTACATATGCAGGGCAAAGGAAAGCTCTGCTTTTCTCTTTCCTCTGGCACAGATTCTCAGTACTCTGGGAAAATAGAAACAACTCAGTGTATTTAAACTGTCACCTTCTATTTATGGATTTTGCCATTCGGAGGCAGCTCACTCCATTTACATAAAACCCTAATGTAAGTACAGCCAAACCACCATTCAGAAGGCATCTTACATAGCAAGTGCAGATACCTAGATAGGGACAAGAAAAGCAGAGAGATTCTCCATGCATATTCTCTCAAACACAGTTGTGGGTTCTAGAAATCCCAGAAGGTAATTTCTTTGTTTCTGAGCTCCCGCATTATCCTTTTCCTCTAGTTCCTGTAGTTCTCTTCCCAATTGTTTTTTGGACTCACATACTGGATGCTAAAGTTTTACAGTGTTAGGCAGCATTAAGCACCTTACTCATGCAATATACAAAGCACAACCTCTTCTTGCTTTTCCTGAGCATCCTACAGACTCCGAAAATATTTTTTTGGCAGAGACTACGTAGGGACTTATTTTGCCAGCTGTGCTTCTGCCTCTCTCCAAACACCACTATACTGTGGGCTTCTGAAGATTTTCACTGGTTACCAAGCTGCCAGGGAGTCATTGGTGCTTGGGTATTCACCTAGTACAGTCTCAGACACGGGCGTATTTAAAACCTAGGGAGCTGTGAGGAGGAGAAGGCACTGATATAGCCAGCAGCCTGAAATTTCATGCATGTTTTGAAAGAGCTGCTATCACTGGAGATAAGAGGATGAACGGGTAAGCACTGCATCATCTTTTGTTTTCATTGTGATGTTGAGACTTCTTAGGATGCTTGAGCTGACTGAGCCTTCTTGATTTTACCTTGTCCAGAGCATGCTTGTGAGTGCGAAGAGCCAGGAGAAGACAGCAGCCTGGATGCTGGACATGATTTAGCGGGCATAGTGGTGTTAGGCTGATGGTCAGACTACATGATCTTAGAGGTCTTTTCCAACCTTTATGATTCTATGATTCTATGCTGGGAGCAATGCAGCTACGTAAGGGCTTCCTGCCCCACAGAACTCAGCATGGCCTGTGGTGGCTCTGCTGCTTGTATCTCCAGAGCAGCACTCCATGGTGCAGACATACCTGCCCTGCCCTGCCCTGCCCACCTTTGCACTCCTCCCTGCACCAGACAGGAGTTTCCATTCCATTGCAATGCCAAGACCTATGTAGCAACATCACCATCGTCTATTGCCTCTCAAGTCCAACCCTACCGAGGGGTGTAGACATGGGTTTTCCTCAGGATGCCTTCCAGCTTTCTCAGTCCCATCACTTATCAACACCTTTGCTCATCACATGGTGATGCACATGGTGACCTTCAGCACGAGAAGCCTATCAAACGTCAGCCAGCTAACACGACAGAGACTTTACTCTGTCATGGCTGCAGTGGAAGTGAGAGCACAGCATGCAGAGGCAGGCTTTCTGTGTGTTAGTAAGCATGGTTATCAGAGCTGCCAGCCCTCACATGAGCTGGACTCTGCTTGAGGCCTATTTCTATAGCACTTTTCCCAGACCAGCAGCGAAGAAAGCTGTCCAAAAGAAATACTGTTGTAACAGGCAGGAATCCTGCACACTTTATCAAATGTGCCAGGCCCAGCTGCGCTTTCTGGTTGAGAATCTTGTAGGCTGTCACCCCATCAGCTCCTTGGTACCCCTGGATGCCGGAGGCCAGAAATGTGTTTTGCTGTTAGAAAGCACAATGTATATCTAAGTTTGTGTGTGAGATTTAAGGCCAAAACTTTGCCTGCATGAGGAAAGTGCATGTTCCTCCAGCAGTGAAGCCCTAAGGCGTGATGTCTACAGAAGGCAGAGGCAAGTGTAATACTTTCATAGAGGCTGGTCGGGTGATTTATATGAGAAACACCAGTGGGGCATGCAGGGGCCTTGGATTCACTTTCAGCTTCTCCTATACTGCCAGAAAAAGATCACTCATTCATACCCATTTCTTCAACAATGGTGAGAAAAGACCCCAGTAATGACCCTGTTTCTACCTATTTTTTTTTTTAATCTGTATGAGTCTCTCCCGATTTTTAGGAGACAGCTTGCGGATTGCCAGTGCCTGTGTTACAGTGTCTGAAGGGTTTCCTGGCAGAGATCAGGGAGCATCCAGGCTCACCTTGCTCAGACAGCAGAGGAGATGAACAAAACCTGTGCACAACCATGGAGCAGAAGAACATCTTCCTGGCAGAGAAAGTATCTTCCATTTGCCCTTGACAGTCATCCATGGGGGAAGCTGAAACAACAGTAGTGCATAAGGTAACTCTTCCATAAAGTACAGTACCCTTCCCTTAAATGGCCAGTTGAAGAGCCTCCTTCATCCTAGCAGGGCATGAATATTGCTTTAAAACGATCTAGATGAGGTAGAGAGAACAAAGAATGGAGGAGGAAGTGATACTGGGCTGGAACAGCTAGAAGGAGGAAGTTGGCTGAGGGAAGCAGCTAAGAACAATCCTGTAGTTCTTGTGCCCTGGATTATCCAAGTGCTAATAAGAAAGGAAGGCATGTTGAAGTGCGAAGCAGCTGCTATGAATTTAACTCCTCCAGTCTGAGTCAGCACTGAAACTTAACAAGGAAAACACACTAGTGTCTTGCTCTTGCTGCCTGGGGTCACCAGGGACTGCACAGACCCATGGCGTGGCGTTACTGTGCTTCTTGCCACGTATTGCTAACGAGTGAGTCAATGGACACTGGGTACCTGCTGTGTAGATGAACAGCAAAGCTGCACAAGCTGTACTAAGTCAGCCGCCCTGAGAAGTCATGAACTCCTCTTCACCCTGCCACCTCCCTAACTTTCTGCAGCTGCAGAAGCTCCCAGTACCAGAACGCTAACCACCACTTTTGAAGACCAACTACTTACATTGTCTCTAACTGCTAGGCAGCTTCAGAAAAGAAATCAACACAATCACTCCCTTCCCTTCAGTGCAAGTCAGTTGGATTAGACAATTAAGTAGACCGAACATTTACTTGCCCTATTTGAGATCATCACCTCCACCCTCCCCACCACCTACACAGACACTTTTCCTCAGGAAGCAATTACAATTGCCATTCACTTTAACAAAAGTTAGTCATCTTCTGAATTGTCCATCAACAAGGCCAGCATCAGACACATTCATTACAGGCTCACCCATGAATACCAACCCCTCCTTCATAGCGAGAGCTTAACCCACATTAAAGCACAGTCTTTCAGAAGTTGTTTGCAACATTCCCTCCAGGAGAGTTCCCCAAACAATGTGCTCATGGTACAACTCACATTGATCAAACAGGCTAGTCATTAAGCAACCCCTTCACTTTCCTATCATCACATACAGACAAGGTCTCTCTCTCTCTTAAAAAGACCTTCCTTTATGATATGAAGTCTAATTAAACTCAGCTACACATTTTCAGCCACATGATAGGAACAGCTGCCTTGGCTGTGCAGAGCCAAGGAATGAGGCAACCAGAAAGCTGGCATGGCTCAGGGCGTGGCAAAGATGTCTGCAGTCCTATGTTCCAATGGGAAAACCAAAGATCTTCATAACTTAGGATTTTCCTTTTCACATCCTGAAGGTTTTCTAGGTCTCATTTTCTTTGTAAACAAGGCTTAGGCTGTGCCTTGTTTTGTTTGTATGTGTGTGTCACTACAGACAAACGGATTGGCCAGTTTCAACTACATTTAACAGAAGGATAAAGATTAAAATGTTAAATTTTCACAGGTTTGATAGAAATAGTCGCCTGGGGGAAAAAAAAAAAAAAAAAAAAGAATCCTAGCTGAGGCATGTGTGCTCAGTCCTTGTTAGAAATCAGTGATTATGCTTTAGAAAGTACCTTTGTAAGTACTGGAAATTTTCTTTTAGAACCAAAGATATTCAGTGGCTTGCGTGTTATCCACCCAAGGCTATTGCCAGCTTCAAGTTGCACACCTGTAAAAGATCAATCCTTCTTCATTCACTTGTTTGTTGGAGTTCACTTTTGTTGGAGTTATTACAGACCTTCACTCCCACCCTAACACCTTCCCTAGCTCTGTAGATTTAGCTCTTCTAGTCTTTGCAAGTTCTTTTCTTCCTTGTCCCAGTGCCCTCCATTTTGTCAACTTTGCAATAAGAAAATGCCTGTGCCTGAGCGTGCCATGGAAACCAACCCACTGATGAATAATACATGTCACTAATCCTTACCTTCCCTCCCTTGGCAGGGAAAGGTTGTCACATTTGTTTTCACCTTTCTGTTCAGACAACTGAAGAAAGCTGCTGGCCACCTACACATTGTGCAGACTTTTGGAGAGGCTGGAATTGCATATTCATGCTTCTGATGCCTGCCTTGCCATTATGAATTAGTAGTTTTACATCTTTACACTTCTGTGAGCAGGAGAAACATCTCTCCTGCTGCACAACACTGATAAGCAGAGAGATGGTCATTTGATTTATGCCCTGATTTTCAAGCAAAAGAGTGTGGATGGATTTGTCTGAAGGAGGGGAGTATTTCTGCACATCAGCAGAATGAATAAGAGAAAACGCCTCAGGCAACTGCTCAACAAAATCTGAAAGCAAACTTTGCTGTGGAAGGGTCCAAACTCTGAAGACTTTATAAGTCCCTAGCCCTTGCAGAGACTCAGTTCCTCCTTGGGTCACTGGGAAATTCTACCTGAATGCAGACTGAATACAACAAATAAATTTCAGGTCTACCCCCAGGAGGTTCAAGCCCTTATTTCATTATTGTTCAAATGCACGCAATAGAAGTTGGGAGTGGCTCTTTTGGCCATGTTTTCCTATATATATATATATATATATTTATATTTCTTTTTAATAAATGGGAGCCTATGGAATGAAATGTAATGTGACCTCCTTTTAAACCAGGGACAGGGATAATCCAGAAGGTTGCCTTACAAGTTTTTCCAATCTCTGCTCTGCCAGGATAATGCACTGCTCACTGCAGAGCCACCTCTGGGCTAAGAGGGCCATGCAGCCCCCATGCTGACTTGAGAGTTTGGCCTTTCTGCTGTGGCTGCCAAAAGTGACATGAGTTAGTGCTAGGTTTGTTTTCCATTAACAGCTGTGCTGAGATCATGGGGTTTCTTAAGCTCTCAGTATCTGACTGAAAACTTTCAGTCAGCAGTGCTGTTTTCTGAAGGAATCACACCAGTGACCTGGAGGTGAGAGATGATTTCATCTGTGTTTCCACTCTGTTTGCACTAGAAAAACAGCTCCATGGCTCAGGGTTCGTTCTGTCCCTCAGTATAGTGAGAGCAGCCCAAGAAGTAAGTATGAATGTGTGTGGTTGCTTCTATATGCAGCACTATGGCTTTGAGTATGTCCACTTGAATGCAAAGATCTGAACAACACAGAATGAGTGATGTAGATGTTTGTAATTATGGCACAGCCTGGGTTTGTTAAGGATACAGAAGCTCAGAACTTTGAAGTATACTTGAAGTGCATAAGAGTAGAGTTAAGATGAGGCAGATTCAATTTCAAATGCTTCCTTAATAGTTGTAATCTATTATAACCACACTGACAGAAACACTGAAGATCCATAAAATCTGCCAAATTACCCATGTTCTGGTGGAAATCAACGAAGCTTTAAGAGTGCACATGACAGTCATGCAAGTGGTTGCAACTGAAGCCCTTTGCCACCAAACACAGGTCTAGGCTAGCTCCATGAAGTGGGTGAATGAAGCTCAGAACACAGTTATTCATACTTGAGGGGCACCAGCTGACAAGTCTGTCTAGTATGTCTACAAATAAGAATACAGATGGAATACAGATGATATTTTTTGCTAAAATTATTGAAAAGACAATCATGACAAGAATTTTTCAGAACTTTTCTTGCAGATACGTAAATTTCATGAGTACTGTGAAAACACTAGTCAGAGACTTTCTGATTCCTTCTTCCTGTTCCAGGCCCCTGAATATTAAACTCAGAGATGGGCTCAAGAACAGATTTGAATTCAGACCAGGGTTCCAGATTAGCCTTAGCCTAAATCTACAGATATGTCCTCCTAAATGTTTTAATCCAGGCCAGGCATATGCTTTTGAAACAAATCTGATCATGGCCTCTGCCTGCTTTGTGCAGTTTCCACTGCAAAGTGTTCTGAGGGCACTTGATATCTCGTAGATGAAACTAAGCAGTAAGCCGTGCTCCCAGTGCCCATGTCTGCAGGTCCTGACTAGGGACGTAGAGGCATCAGGATGTGTAATGTGATCACTGGATCCTCAGCATCAACCATTGAGGACGGCAGATCCACTCGCTGTCCTGCACCGCCAACTAACGCAGGTGTGACATAGCTGCTCTGACAAAGGAATTTCTGAAAAGACACTGAGTGCAGCGCATATTGGATGGAGTTTATCTTCATTCTTAAAATCACACACACACACACAATCATTAAGACTGGAAGAGACCTCTAGATGTTTATGCTTATATTGAAAGAGAGAGAAACAAGCATAACCCTCATATCTAGAAAGACCAGCCCTCACCCAGCATCATCTTGGTTCAGATTATAAGGGCAAAACTCAGAAATGCCATTTTCTTGTATCATTACAACAGTCAGCAGAATGTCAGCACAAACACTGCCTACTGTATTTTTTGGGCTTGATTGTTACTGTGTGTTACTGTGATAAATGCATGTACAAAGGTAGATTTGATCAAAGCAAAGCAGTGGGTGTGGCAGCAGATCTCAAATCTGCTGGTACACTGGTAAAAATTTTGACTTGGGCATTGCAGGAGGCTCCTGGGAGCCCTGGACACAACACCTGCCTACCAAAGCAATGCACCTCAGGCATGTACCGCAGGCAGCCAGCCAGCCTCTGTAAGGCCTCCAGCTGCTCGGGGGAGCTGGCAGTGGAGCACAGCTGCTGCAGGTTGCTGGGTCCCTGTACAGAGCACAAGATTGCTTTGTCCCAGCATGGAGCATAGCCAGTGCTTGAGAGCTGCTCTGTGAGACGGCGTGGCTCTCTGGAGAACCACTTCCCAGATAGTTCACAATAATTTTGTATCAATAGTGGAGATAGGAAGAAGATTATAGGAATAATGTTGGGCTTGTGGCCACGAGCAACCATCCATGCTGAAACTTCCACCTGCAGATGCCCTGAGACCTCCCCTGAATCTCAGTCTCTTGATTTTGTTAGATAGGGTTCCTTTTCTGATAGTCCACCTATGCACATTTCCTATCATAAATCTTCAGTTTTGAAAATAAAGATTTTGTCTCTCTTGTTCATTATCCACATAATCATACAGTTAGTGTCTTCTTTGGCACTGTTGCCCATGATCTCTGCATGCCATCAGCTCTGCTTCATTGCTCTGCACCCATTTCATTGCATGTTTACCCATGTAAATAAAGTTTTTCTCTGCAAGTTCCTAGCTTCTCTGCAGCAGGTTTCTCCAGACGTCACAGTTGGCAGCTCACGGCTAGGGATCAAGAGGCACCAGACCTTAGCTTTCATCATCTGGCAATAAAAGTGCCTGCTTTCCTCTGGTGCCTCTCTGCTGCAGCTGGGCCTCTGCTGAAAGGGATGCAGCAAGCTTCTGAGGTAAATAAAGTCCTGGGCACCTGTGCAGTGCACAGCAATGGAATTCTGCTGGTGCCCAGGAAGGCAAGCAACTCTGCCGTCTCCTGTGAGCCTTTTACACACTGGTGATCTGTGTAATCAGCTTCTTTGCTCGTTGCGTGCTACAGAGCAGATGGCAAAATAGGCTCATTAGTTCTTTCACATTAAAAATACCAACAAATATTTGACATGAACTCTCATTTCTTGTAATTCATACGAACTTCCAGGGAAAATAAACCAAAAAGACAACACAGGACATCTCTCTCACCAGAGGGTACAAATTAGGCCTGTCTATGCTGCTTAGCCATACTGATGTCAACCTGCAGCTTGATACCCCCGATGCACCAGTGAAGTTGCGGTGCATGCCAAGAAGGGCAGTTTCCTTGGGCAAAGCTGTGGTGCCTTCCTGGGTGTTGGAAATGAGGGTAGCAAGATCTTTTTTTTTCACTCAGATGTTAAAAACAAAGGAGACACAGAAGTGACAGCAGTGACAGTCCTTTGCCATAAGGGCCAGGCTCTGCCAATGGAGTCATGAGGATGGGAGCAACCTTCTGCAGGTGCATTGTCTTTGCAGGGCCATACAGCCAAGCTGACTTCATTGCCCCGGGCAGCAGGAGGGCTGAAGAAGCGCTGGTCTCTGTGCACATTGTGTGCACGCTGGGATGCATGGCTCCACCAGTTCAGGCTCCACGGAGCAAGTGGGATGAGTGCACATCAAACTGCCTTGGCTTTCCTGGAGCTGCTCCTGCACCACTCCACAGGGCGGGTTTTCCCCAGGATTGTGTCCCTGCAGCTCTCTGAACACCTCATGAAAACTGATATCATCTGAGTGCCAACCTGCCCCCAAAGCTATTTGTGAGGCTTGTTTAATTAAACATCCATAACTTCAGCTGAAATGTACATTTAAAAGATGCAATATGTAATTACAAAGCTTTATTATGGTGATTGTGTGGCTAAAACTGCAGTATCCGAGAGGGACAGATCTCCAGCCATGCACCTGTTTCCCAAAATCTTTCCCTCCTTAGAGGATAGGAACAAAAAGGAGGCGTGAAGCCTGCCATGTGCTTCCTTATTTCATATGCAGCCAGCAGCATCCTTGTGCACAGCAGGACAGGGCGCAGGAGACTTCAGTGGCAAAGCAGAGCAAGGCAGGGCTCTGCAGGACAGCCGTGAGCACGAGGAGAAAAATGGAGGCGAGTGGGATGCAGCTCAGAGCAGTGTGCCTAAGGCATCGCCACAGCAAGAGCTGCGTGGGCCCAGCACCCAGAAATGGTCCCTGGTGAACATCATTCACTTGTACAGAGAGCTGCTGAGGGGCTCAGCATGGAGACACTGAGCTCCTGCAAGCGTCCACCCCGTACTTCTTCAAAATACTGTTTGGGTGTGAAAGCATGGAGGTAAGGGTGAGAGGGTGGCAGCCAGGGGTGGGTGTGTGGTAGCGCATGGGGCAAAGGAAGGTGGCCCTGCCAGGCGCCTCCGCTTTCCTGGAGTATGGCCTTTCTGCCGAGCAAGCTGAAGAGTTAATCTGCAGGAAGATCCAGCCCATATTGCATGATACCACGGCGTTCAGATTGAGTAAGTTTAATTAGACGATGAGAACCTCATGGCAGGGCGTGTCCTAGTTTCAGTCAAAGGTGGAACATTATTAAGCACCATTTACATCCAGAGAAACACCTACTTTTGAAATCGCTGATGCCAGTAATGCATGCTTTGTATTTAACTCACTCAGTGAAATGGGAAGTCAGTGGCAGAACACAGAGTTTCTAATTTGCTTGCTGCCAGCACAGTGATTAATGGAGTTTCAAAACACCCCAGCAGCCAATTATGATGAATTCTAACCCTTAAACAGGAGTCTCTTTCTGGATCTTCATCCCTTGGATTTAGTGCTAAGACCAGTTAGACCATAAATTATTTTTTGTCTGGGAAAAAAATGAATCCCCCCAAAAAATAATAAGCAGCTCAAACTTTTAGCTTCATGGTGACCAGCTTCATGAGTAGGGATGCTGCACATTTTGTGCTCCTTACTTATCATCATGCAGAGAGGAGTGATCAGTCTGCACCATAGGCCCCCTTTTTTGGGAGAGTGCTCCCATTGGATGGATTGAGGAAAGGCTTCCAGCGAAAGAAATAAACCTTAAATTAAAAAGCCTTCTACAGCAGTGAGTCCAAAATCTTCACCTTTGCAAAATGGACAGATTGTGCTATATTATCAATAATAAAAAAATAGAATTAATCTGCAGTAGTACAGTGTTTTATGTTTATTTCAAGTGAGACATAGTTTTGTCTTCCCCTCATGAATCTATTGGTGAAGGGTATGGTAAGGTAACCACCTCTGTTGGTTTGCTTGTGTTTAACTTATCCTAGAGTTTACATACAAAAGGCATGGAGGGAATTCTGTATCCCAGAGTGAACAAGAACAGCTGGAAGAACCATTTTCAGGTTTCTTCTATTTGCATGCATTCTGTCTTAAGCATAAATTAGCCCATGTGCACCTTGAAAAAGAGTCTTTTTCCCCTGGGTTTATTGCCTGTTGCAGCAGTGCAGCAGGAGCCCCTCTGGCATCTGATGCTGCAAGAAGCACATCCCAGCTGCTGCAGAGTGAGAGAGGTGCAGGCCCTCCTGTGTCTGGCATGCACAGGGTGATCATTCTAGCAGAAGAGTAATATGCAAAAAGAGTTTTTTCAAATTAGTTTTCATTACGGAAAAGCAGAGCACCGTGGCTGATGCACAATGAAATTCCACACAAGATGGAATCATTTGCCCACTGATTCCAGATGCCTGCCACTGGCCGTAACGCAGATAGTTTCCAGCCAAGCATGCTGCTGCTCACTTGGGGACCTGTATCAAATTATACTCCCTCACAGCTCCCAAGGGGAACTTGGTCTCTGCTGTCAGCAATAAAACGCACTGCCACAGGGGCCACGGGACCATGCCTGAAACTGGCTGCATATGCCTCAGTTTTAGGTGACCTTTGTGTTGAGGACTGTCTTCACTCTGGATTGGTACCTTACATAGCACAGTGCAGTGCTGGGTCATGGACAGGGCTCCTAAACCCCACAGAAACAAAGAGAACATTAACAACAATAATAATCTATATTGTGAGAAGAGCAGGTGAGTGGGATCACTTCCACACTCAGTAATACATCTCCTTTATTTCATATGGCATCACCAGATGCAGCACTGTCCTGCATGATTCTCTGCAATCGTATCGTCTCATACATCCCTTCCCTTGTGCAAGCACAGGAGTCCCTCCTGGATGTTACTGGGGAAAAAACTTTCACCAGGCCCCAGCACTGTCGTGTCTCCTCAATAACTCACTCTTATCGAGGGAGGAAGCACAATGAGTGAGGCTCTTCTCTCTTTCTCACGATTTCCTATTGCTCAAGTCCAGGCTCAAATCATTGAAGAAGTGCTAAGAGGCAGGAGCAGTGCTGTGGTGCAGTGTCACCATGTAGGCCATGGCCCTTCTCCCTCCTCCAGACATCAATGTGGGGCTTGGGGGATGTAAGCTGCCACCAGCAGGGGAACACAGAGCAGGGAGCAAGAGGAGGTGAAAGCACAGTCCTCCAGGCCTGCCTAGATGAAGGGCTGGGAAAGTTTTGTACAGGGAAATCACTTTGGTCTCTGTTTTGCATCCTCTAAAAAATGCCGCCTGTCTCCACACCACTTTGTGGGTCGCAGCATTAGTTCATCCTGACTGCATCCACTGCCAAGCCATCTCACAAATCCACACTTTCAAACAGTGACTGGCACCTGGGATCTGGACCTGCAGCGGAGCAATAGGTCTGCAGGGTCTTTGTCAGGGCTTCTCCAGAGCTGCTGAAATGTAAAGTACCACTGCTGCATCTAACATGGACATGTTCATCTCCCAGGCAATGCTTCTCTGAGGCTCCAGCCTTTGCTAATGCATCAGAGAGTCTCACGGAGCAACCAGCCCTGGGCTAAACTGGTATGACCTTGTGTGCCAGCTCAGGCCCCCTCCTGTGCTGCTTCTGAGTTGGAGGACTCCTCATGGCACCACAATGCTCTTCTCCTGAAGATGGCAACTAATGCTTCTTCCCTCTTTTTTTTTTCTCATGCCTATTCACAAGCCTTCTGCTGTCTTCAAGCAGAAGTTGGATGTCAAAGGCACACAGGTTTGGGCCTGTGCAGTGAATTTGTGTCATACCGCAGGAGAACAGGCCGCGTCGTGCCTGGCCTCACCCTGCAGCCCTCCCGCGGTGCTCTGGTGAGCTGTGTGCTGAGGTAGCTCCCGCAGTGCCCACACATGCAGAGCCATCAGAGGTGTATGAGGAGGCAGCCTGCCTGCCCCGAGCTCAGTGCCAGCGTGGCAGTCACGAAACACAGACAGAAAGCAGGGCACTTCTCCCCTGTTATGTCCTCTGTCCATCACCTGTCCACGATGAGGCTGCTCTTCACTCCTTGCTTCCCCTCGAGCCAGTAGCACTGTGGTGTGATTAAACTGTGAATGGGGTGCTTGCAAGGGTTGTTAAAAGAAATATGGAAATGGGAATGAAATATGGGACTGATTTTTCCTGACAGTACTGAATTCTCAGCGCCAGCAGAGAGCACAGAGCAGTAATCATTTCAGAGACTGAAATTCAAGCAAGCAATGCAGAGCCTAGTGAGAATGCATGGTAAAGCAGGGACCTCACAGCATCTGTAACAGCTAAATATTTGGAGGACATACTGAGTGCTACCTGCATGATAAAGCCATCCAGCAAAAATGACCATGTTCACCTCGGGATCCTCTGGAAGGGGTGTTAGCTGCTGTTGTAATCGCTGGCCACCTCTCAGTCTCCACCTTGTGTAATCAGCCCTTCCCTGGGTCAAGAGTTCTGGGTTACTAATGGATCAATCAGTTCAGCTTGGTAGTATGCCATGTCAGCTCTGTTTAGGGCCATGTCAGAAGTCGTAAATCACAGCCCAAATTCAGTTAGTTAATTCTCCAGTTAACAGCATTTTCCCATCCTCCACTGGATGCACTAACAGATGAGCCAACTGCACAAAATACTTTTTCTCTTCTGTGTAAAAGGATCAGGGTTCTTTTATTTTTATTTTTTAGCAAAGGTTCACGAAGATTAAATATTGAAATATTTTGCAAGTCAAAATGGGCTAGAGAGTTTCCGTAGCTAGCCTAAAACCAATTACATATATTGCTTTACCCAGTATACTCATTACAATCAGAACAGTCATGTAGAAAACACATCTTGATTTTATCCTCGAGCAATAAGGTACATTTCCTTCCCAACATAGGTGGTAAATCCTCCCTTTGGCTCAGTGATTTGATCTGAGCTGGCATTTTTCACTTCTGTGTATCAGTCTGTATTGGTTTATCCATTTGCTACATTTGTGAAGAAATTATATTTGGAAAGTAATCACAGCAATTGACTTGAAGGCTTGCTGTTTGTGACTACACAATTGCTTTCCCTGTGGCTACTTGCCACCTTTGAAGCTTAGCCTCATTCTGCACATTCAGCTAAAAACCGTAATCTGCCTCTCCCTCCTATTTGTTCTTTTTGCCCTACTAGGGACACACATTCCCTGATCCAGTTGCTTTTAAACCCCTGAAAAAGACAAAACTGCTGCAGGTTACTTTGAAAGTACTGAGGCTGTCATGCACAGGGTCTGGATGTTCCTGATACTCAGAAACTTAATAGGGGAGGATATGTTTCAACAAAAATAGTAAGTTTAGCAAGATAGTGCTTTTCCCACAGTTTCACCTTCTGTGCCAGGGAGCTGAAACATCCCGCTCTCTGTAGACTGTAGGCACTGGCTGTTTTTGCACTGCTCTTTTGTGCAGTGCTCAAAGTCCTGGTTCACTGCTCTGACACCAAAAATGAAATAATAAGCCTGGGTTTAAACAACAGGCACATTGTGTGCAGGGGTGTGAACACACCTGGATTGACCTAAGCTGGAAGAAATGTGTGTAGCATTATTGACCTGAGCTGTTAGGAAACACAGAGCTCAGCTCTGGGCTGTGACCTGCACGTCCCCCAGCACCAGCATTTTGCTCTGAGACAGAAATGAGCTGTGGTGCAGTTGTGCTGGTGGGTGTGGAAGGCCTGGGGAAAGGCTGAGGGCACTGGTGATGTCCTGCTAGGGGACAGGCTGCAGAAGAGAGCTGAAATCCCTCGGTGCCAGACATCAGACTGAAGGACAAACCTTAACCTAATAATCTCCTCACAAAATATTCTTCAAGAATTATTCTTAATACGATTTTGCCTTGGAGCTTCTCCCACCTGTGTTACAACTCAGCTTCATCTCTGATATTGCAACAGTAAAACACTTTGCTACTTTTCTCTCCCTTAGCCAGATAACTCCAGATAAGACTTCTTTTGCGTCAAAAGGTTTGTGAAAATTTGGCTGTAAGTTAGATTTGAGTACAATTACTGTCCCCAGGCACTCCTTTAACTTGTCACCTGTGGGCAAGAATACCTTACTTATAAAAGCATAATGCATTTTTACTATGTCCTCTAAAATGCAATAAAGAGACTTCTCTTTAGGCACAAAAGAGTGGTAGGACAATGCTACTGCTGCCTTCAGGGTGCAATAACCCCCAGCTAGGTGTATTCCTAAACACAGTGCTTACCACTCACCTTAAGCACCATTGATTGTTTCCTTCAGCCATACTCTTGTTTTGTGTCTGGTGTACATCAAAGAAAATGACACCCACACAAACTCAAAAAGCCATTAAAACCCCACGTAGTTTCCTTTCAAAGAGTGTTTATGGAAAAAGCAAGATCCATAAGCTATTAGAGAAAGACAAGAATAGATTCTGGTAAAATTGGTTTTCAGTCCTTTCTCTTGTCAACCTCAGGGGCCTCCAGGATACTTGAAAAGATACTGGAATTGTGCTTAATGAATCATTTGAAAAAGTGGTAGAAATGTTGTTTACTATAGATCTTTGAGAGAATTTTATCTCATTCTTCCTATCATCAGCATTATTTTTATATGCTAATCAATTTGTTAAGATACAGGTTGGTAAAAACAGAAAACAAAGCAGAACATGTACTGCTTTGGACCAGCTGCAAAGCTTAACTTGTCTCACTGTAATGGGGGAAGACTAAAGGTCTTTGTTGGACAATGTACAAACGGGGAAATTTCCACATCTTGTGACTTTGGTGGGAACTTGCTCACCAGCTCTGAGCCAGCTCCCAGTCAGCTGCCTCCGGCCATCCTCTCCCCAGGAGGTGCGGTCCATGACTGTCTGTCCTCAGTCCCCACCACTGTGCAGCTGCTTCAGCTGAATTAGCTCTGGGAGCCACCTCAGCTTGAAAGGAGGGCAGATCCATATTTCCTTCTGCAGTTCTGACATGTGGGAAGTGCCTTGCTAAATCAATCTGCTAATAAGGTAGATGGCTGCTTAAATAACTGGACAGAGAAATACCACGTGGTTCTTTGCTTCTGACCTTGATGTAGAGAGCTCCTCATGGCCAGATTTTTAGCCTGAAATAAGGTCTTGTCCATTGTAAGCAAAACAAAAATAGCAAAGACGGAAGTTGTCCTTCAGTCTTTAGATGCTTATACCCCTACCAGCCTCTGCAGGGATACAGAGTCTGTGAGATGGGTATGCGGAAGCCCTAGGAGTGCTTACTGTTCTTATGTCACAAACCTTTCAGACCTACACATTAATTTCAACACAAACCTCAAGAAAACATCATTAGTCATGCAATTAGCAGTCCTCCAGCACGTCTGCCACATATACACCATTGATAACTCAGGCTTATCTCTCAGGCCCACCCATCACAGCGCTTCTTTGTAGCTGGCAGAGTGACGAATGCTTAGTATTGACTCCAAGTAGAGCTGGCTGAAACAGTTTGGTAAAATGTTTATTAAAAAAAAAAAAAGAAAAATGAAAAAAAAGAAAACACACACACACACAAATCCAACATAGTTCAAATGAAAGAAAACTATTTACAAATGAAATCAAATTTCACACACACCTCCCACCTCCCCCTCCCATAATAAGATCTGGGAAAGAAAGGGAAGTTATTCTGTCATCTCTTGAAACAATATTTTCTAAATAAGACTGACTCACATTCATTTAGCAAGAACAAAAACTCCCCCTCATGAAACAAAACATTTTGTTTTGTGCTGAACAAAGTGTTTCATTGAATCTTAAATGTATTTTACACAAAGCTCCTTTCTGTGAGAGATCCAAAGCATTTTCAGGCTGAGCTGACAGAAAATTACTTTTTTTTTTTTTTTTTTTTGCACAGTTCCAAGAGTCTGGGTTCTATTTAGCAACCAGGAAACATTGAAATAATTACTATTATTGAGATGGCTTGGAACTGCTTCTCATACTTCAAGAAATCCCCTTGTAATAAAACCTGCTGCCAAGCAAAAATTCATCAGGCAGTGTTAGAAGAACTTGGGATGAATTTTGAGTATGGTCGGGTCAGATTTCAAGATCAATCTGACAAGCCCATGGCTGTAAACTAGCAGAACTGTCAGCTTTGAATATATTTCAGTTTGGGTAGTGCAGTGTGTTGGGTCTGTTATTCAGACAAGCTGTGGAGCTACAGTCACATGGGCTGAAACTTGATTTAGAAGCCAGAGACGGTTAGTACATTTCTCTGGACAGAACTATCTATCATAAAATCTAAACAAGTAAAGATCTTCAATGATTCTCACAAAAGAGAGAATCCAATAGAACTCTCACCATTTAGTTCCCCTTTAAAAAACAGATCAAATTGAAATATGTTTCCATATCATTTGAAAAACATCTTAACTTCCCCCAAGGTAGCATCACTGATTATAATGACACCTCTAGGCATAAAGTGCACAAGCCTCTTTGCAGGGTGATGGCTCCACAGACACACTGTGAAAGAAGGCCTGAAAATGGTCCAGAACACAGCCAGTATTTTCAGTGTCGAAGGTTTCCTTCCACCATTAGTCCTGCTGTGCACACTCCTGCTTTCCTAATCCAAACAATCATCCTATAGAAACCAACAGAGATTGTGTATGGCTGAGGGTGATGTAAAATTAGACGAAAGGATCCTTGTGTAATCCATGCATTTCTGCTAGCTACATGTGTAGAAAAAAAGCAACATATGTCTTGCACAGTTCAGTGCAGCTCAGCAAATTGCTGACTTTTCAGTTTCATCATTGAAAATGCAAAAAGGAAAAGAGGAAAAATAATTCAGTTGACAGCATGTGGAAAATGTTCAGGGATTTTTGTCAAGTAACATTTTTAAAATTCCTTTATTTATACTGGAAGACTGTTGTTCAATTTTATGATGGAGCAAAAGATCGATCTTGACCTGTCTAATCATTGTTTGACTTAATCCTTTAAAATGTGTTTGGCTTTTAAATGTAAACTATATTTCAGAATGAACTTCAGAATGCTTAGCTGAAAAACACCAGAAGGAAATGCATCATCTTTGGCTTTTTGTCCCAACCTCACAGTACCTACAACATGGTTTTGGTTAATTCATGTTTTTAACAGTAGGGAAAAAAAAAATCTATAAGCCATGTTTTATTTTGTTGTTTAAATATATTTCTTCTTCTTTTTTTTTTTTTTTTTGGCTAATTTTTAGTGATTTCACTGGGCAGTCTAGTATGTTTGTTTCCTTTAATACAAAGATTTCAGACATCCTAAGGACACAAACAATCCATCTATGGCTCATCAATTATTGAGCAGGTGGAAAAGGGCAAGATAACAAATATTTTTCACTTCACCGAGAAGACATATCCCATACAGAGGTGAAACTCAGGTCTCGGCCAAGGAGTCTAGCAGCTAAACCTCAGTATATAAAGCGATGGAAGATTGAACCTGAGGGATCCATGGCAGCAGAAGCTAGCAAGGCCACCCAAAAGAGCTCAGAGGAGCAGCGTAACGCCCATGTTTGCCCACAGTATTTTGGCCATCCTTTCCAGCCCTCCTGCAAGGAGCAGTGCAGGCAGATGGGGCAGTGGTGGGGATGGCAGAGGAGCTTGGCACCACCTGGTGCTGCTCCTGTGGTAGGACAGATGCCACCTTTACCTTAATCTCTCCTGTCACAGCCCTGCGATGTGGCTCCTCTCTGAAACCTGCTGGTATTGGAGACTAAAGTTGCCCCATGGCTGCCACTTGTAGGATTTCCATGTCTCTGTCCAGAGCTCTGTCTTCTCTGTGAAGACACACAAACACATGGCTTATGATGCAGTTGTCCTACTGTGGATATTTCAGTATTCAGCTCCGGAGCTGTATGTGTGTCAATGGGCTGGATCCACAATACATGATGTTCACAGCTGTGAGGTTGTGACTGCCTGCCCATGGTGCCCATTTTCAGATATTTACAGAGGTTGAACATATCTGGAAAGTCAAACAAGCTTAAAAAATGGCCATGATCCATTTAGACAATGCTTCTTTGCAAAATAAGATGAGACATCTCTGATACAAAATAGAGATAATTACAATCTACAACAACTGATATGACAACATGTATGGGGATTTAGAAATTTGGTCACAGTCTAAAACCACTCAAGAAACAACAAAAAAGTCCATGGGGTGCAAAAAGAGGGCCTTTCAAGTTTGATGCTTAAACACAATGCACTAATTCTTGTGCAGCTAAGATGTGCAGCACACGTTTCTAATTCACTTAGATGTCAGTCAGCAGTAATTGCTGCAGTCAATGAAGTTATGCCAGTGTAACAGATACAGAGGAGGCTGTAGCACTCCATGTCTCTCAATTTATTCTAGCTTGAGAAACAAACCTCATATTACTGACAGTATTGCAGATCCCCTACATTTTTACAAACACAGGTTTTGTGGAATAGTTGCAATATTTAGAATCATTTTTCATTGTTCCATTCCTTTTAATGAAATAAAATCTTGCATTCTAAGCACGAAACTTCCCTTGACTTTTCATTGATAGTGCCTTCACTCCTTGAGAAAGCAGATGTCTGAGTGTATTAGCAATCTTGTCTAACCTGACTTCAAATTTAGTAATTTAATTTGGAAGGCGCTAGAAGAAATAAAATCTTTACACTCATTGATCCTCAGGGAAAAGCATCCTCCCTCCAGAACAAAAATGCCTGTTTTCATGCAGTTTGTTGCCCCCATGGTTTCTGGTTCTATATGGGGTTAGCTTGATGAAGAATATGCAATTACACATTCTTTTTAGGGATCTAGTGTGACTTGTTTAAACATGAACCATTCTTAATATTTGTCAGGGTGCATGCAAGCTGTGGTCACAGTGGAAAAACAGACAGCTTACTTCAGGCCTCACAACTGTGTGCAAGAAAATCATTCATCAGCACACCTTGATGAGCCCTTTTAAGTGGGACTCAGTATGACAAGGTGGATGTTGGATTCATCTGGGATGGCAGATTCTGTGTTGAGAAGCAGTCGACTCTGAAAGTTTGAGAAATGCAATGGAAGCAGCATGGTCTGTTCTCAATCTGGGTAAAAATATTGGCAAAAAACAGTTTTCGCTTTCACATTCATTAAATGTCCCTAGTGTTAAATTTACCTATTTTTTTATTTCTCTTTGAGACCAGAATGAATTAGCATTCCTTGCACAGGATTTGGGTATTTTATAGAGCAGATCTACTAGCACTTCAAAAACATTTACATTAAGCGGTGGACTGTAGCCCAGTCTCACAGAACATATTTCATTTGGCCACACCACAGTTATATATTGTCAAGAGCCCTATTATCAGCCAATAACTGCACCTCATTTTGCTTCCTCGCTGCACCTTATCACCAGGCAAGTGCTGACAACCCTGCGTGGGCATAACTCTTGCTGCAACGGCTGGTGAGAGTAAATGCCGAAGCTCTGCAGATGAAGGCATCTGAGAGCTCAAATCTGGGCTGGGCTCAGGCTGATTTGAGATGATGTGAATTAAATTCAGTGACTTTTTTTGAGAGAAACCTCTCCAGAAAAGGTGTGGCCCTTTTCCAGTGTATTGTATGTCTTCCCATTTACAGGACCATTGATTGTATCAAGCCACCATACTGTGCCCGTAGGTAGGAGCCATGACCCAGTAGTTTGAACAAAGGACTGCAAGTTATCATCAGATTATTAGACCCTGTACATATGGCCTTCCTTTTTCCCAGCAGTCAATAACCCATCTGTAAAGTGGGTGCATAAATAAGGTCCTAACAATTATTGGACTACATAGGTTTGCAGAGCCCTCGTCAGTGTAAGTTAACAGGGGAAAATATTACAGAGTGCTGGTATTTTGCATTTGGAATCTATGCAGTATTCTGATCCACTGCTGTGCTGTCATCTGTGCAGCACTTTCAATGTCAGGGTACTAAACCTTTTCTACTTTAGAAATCAGAGCTAGTGGCTGTAACAAATAATACCCTGAGTAGAAGCCTGTCTTTGTAAGCATGCAAAACCAATGATGGGTTTTCATCTCCCTTCCCTAAGCATTGCAGAGTAGCAGAGGAGAGGTTATAATGCCGTTCTGCATGCTGTCTGAGGGCATGCTTTCACACCGCTGTGGCCAAGACCCCAGCCATACAAATTCCCACTCTGAACACTGGCAGTTGTTGGTCCTGCTCCTGGGTCATTTGAAAGATATATAATCGCCTTGCTAGGCTGCATTCCCACTTTAGAAACATAACGGTCAGTGCCAGGCACTTTATTTTATATATATTTGTACACTGCTACGTAATACTTCTTTCACTTGAAAATACACTTTAATATAAAATGACAAAGTACTATTACAAAGCAAAATTCCTCACACTCCCATTGACTAGCCAGCAGTCTATTTTCTCATACTGCAGAGTACTTAATATGCTTCACCCTCTGCCTTTCCTTATCAGGTTTCTCTTTTCATTCAGCTGAAAACTTCTTATTTTTCATTCTGTGTTTGCTCTTGTGCCTTATCCACTTCCAACTCAAATGGCTAGCAATGCTCCCAGTAACATCAATGTCATCCAGATCAGACTCTTTCTCCTCTTCTTCCCCTAAAATGCAAATAGATGTTGTGTTTGCTTGCTAATTTTGCGTGGCTGTTGTAAAATCGAGGCCTATTGCTTGTGCAGGTAGAGCATGTAACCAGTGAGGAGTTCCTCTGCGGATGGGTCGTGTCACCACCCAGCTCATGAGCAGGACCACTGTCAGCTGTACAGGCCTGGGGTATAAGAAGGTCATTTAATAACGAATCATGGTAAGAATATAATGCACCTATTTAATACATATGTTTGTTGGCAATGATAAGAAGTCTTTAAAGGCTAGAGTTCATCTGTGCCCTCTTTCCTCATCAAGATCAGGGAAGTGTTTTAATGACTAGTTGGGTTAGCAGTGGGAGGATGCATACATTTCATACAGAATGAAGGTGGGTATCAACCAAGCCCAAATTTTAAACATCTGGATACAATCAGCTGGGAACACCCAAAAAGGTATCAGCATCATCAAGCTTTTGATGGGAACACTGAGGTTCAGGGTGTACAAAGGAGCTGTGACAGTGGTCCATCCTCAGTCAGCTTCCCACTCCATTTTACACTTACGGGCCTTTTTTACTGTTTTCTCCTTAAAGGAATATTTCCTCTCTCAGTGTCTATTGTACTACAGCTAGTATACTCCTTGATACTTTGCTGGAACCTGCAAGGCTTTCTTAGCCCACCAGCTTCAAAGTAACTTTTATTTGCATTGATCCACACGAGATTGCCAAGGCACTGATCTGGCAAACCTGGCTGTGGCCAAAGCATGACCTCCAGAAGGGCAATGATTTTCTCCGGTTCTCTTGATGGTTAATTACACTTACTGCTAAAAATACACACTTCGGACTCAGCTTGCAGCCATTGGTTTGTGTTTTACTCTTCTCTGCCAAAATAAAGACAATTTTAATACCTGAAAAAGGAGAAAATATACTGTAATCAAATAGCCCTTGTAACTAAGTGTTCAAATACTTTGTGTCTCTCTTTTTTTAATGCTCTCCTAAGTTTTAACACCATATCTGTCAAAAAATGCTGACACAACATCTGACAATTCTATGACTCAGCTTCATGCAATATACGTCCCCTATGTGTTCTTTTTTTCCTTTAGTTTGTTGCCTATTTTTCCTTTTCCACACTATTACTAACAATTTTACCACCTCTATCTAGCAATTGGCCTAAATGTATCCTACACTTGTGTCTGTTTCTAATATATTTCTGGTTCTTCCTATTGCCCCTTGCAAAGTGCTTTAACCAGCTAATTGTTTACATCCCTTGTTATCTGTTTTCCATGTGTGATATATTATTTTGTTATGTCAAATTGCATTAACTTTGCAGATGAGCCAAGACTGTCAGGTAACCAAAGCTCCCCTAACTCTAGGGTGCGAAACCGTGGTTTTCTGGCCAGGTAATTAATTCTCTTAAAGGACCCTTGTTTCTCCCTTTACACCTTTCCTCTCAATTAATTTCACTGGAAATTTTCTTTACCTTTGGAAAATTAGCCCTTTTTGAAGAACCTAACTCCAACCATGTTTTTTCTGCCCACAGAGAGTGTAATCAGGTCGTGGTCGCTGATCCCTAGGCAACCAGTGCTCCCAGACAAAGGGATGAATGCATCTTTACCCATCCTCATGAGATAGGTTACTCCTGGTGAGTGCAATAATTTTTCTGAGAGCTGTGGAAATTATTGCCTGTAACTTTGAGAAATACTAACAATATCTCATTCCTGGCTGTGTGAAGGTGGCATCTGCCTTGCCATGAGACAGCACGTGTCCACTGTAAATTAATGCCTTCCCCTTGGTGTGCACAGGAAAATCCTGCAGGAGCAGTTGCTTCTCATTACAAAGGTGATGTGCTATGTGTTCGGTGGAAAGCAGCACTCAGTCTGTCCACTGGACCCAGCCTATTGAGATGCTCGGTGGCTGAGCTGGCTCCTCCTGCCCACTGCTGATGGGCAGCCAGGCACGTGCTGCAGCCACAAGCTGGTGCAGGGCTGGGTTCTAGGAGCAGAATGGGAGGTTTTGCCCTCCATTAGGATAAGGTGACGCATTTTTTCATCCTGCTGTCAATGAAATAATTACTGTGTATAATGCTGTGGATTTCTACCCACCCTTTTTTCCCCTCTCCACATCACCATCATCTGCTTGCTATTTTTCTTTAAGGCATCTGCGCATCTAACAAACAGCTTTTCACCCCCACGTTTTACCACCACCCTTTTAATGCATGTCCCAGCATCGAATTACTTGTGTTCAGCAGAAAGGTGGCTCAGTCCTTCTGAAAAACAGCATGCCTTTCAACCTGTTCAGCAGGAAGACTGTCTCTGCTCCTTAGTCTGTTCCAGAGGAGAGAGGGGTGGTGAATAATTCATTAAAATATTCCTTTTCCTTCCACCAACAAAATGATTTGCAAGAGAGAAAAATCACCTTCTACCTGTCTGTGTGAGCTTTTTCCTCGGCAAGTCAGATCTGAGTGGGTCACAGAAGCCCCAAATGCCTCTTCCTGCTGCAGAGGCATTTGGGGCTTCCTGCTGAGAGCAAAGAAGTCAGGCTTGAGCAGCTGCTGTTGCTGGGTATCAGCTCTCCAGCCCATGCGACGGAGGATGGCCCTAGGTCCGCTCCTGTCAGGGAACACTCCTCATGCCAGGATGAAGGCTCAGGCCAACAAACACATGGAGGAGGATTCAGAGCAAGGAAGGTATCACCTGCTGCACGGCAAGGACCTGTCTGAGGCACTGATAGTTGTAACGTGTTCTTACATGTGTTCACGTTGGGCACTAAAGTGAATGGCTGCCTATTCCTAAAGAGAGGGGCTGAAGATCAGTGGGGTGCCTGAGGTTGTTGGGAAGAGGCAGGGCTGGAATTCAGAGCAGAGCCCTCACTACTAGGATTTCTGGAGGTCCCTGTTCTGCTAGAGGACTTGTACATGAGCTTGGGCAAGTACTTGACTCCCTCTGTCACTGTTGGTCTCCCTATCCTAAAACCTTGCTTCTCAGGGATCAGGGGGGTTTGGGTTTTGGTAAGATGTGGGATCCTTTGGGAGATGCATGTAAACATCTCACTGTTGCAAGGATGCAAATAAGTAAGAAAGAAAATTGTGTGCAATCCTCACATGTAAAAGCATTTTATGAAGCATCCACTTCAGATGAAAATGCACAAGGCCAACATATTCATGCCAAGGTGAATGTGTCTGAAGAATAATCTCTGTGTAGGAAGAGATGCACACAGCTGTCTGGGCAAATCATTTTTTTTTATTCCTTCGAAGTCTTTTCAAGAAAGGCTAAAGATAACTTGAGAACTGTTATAAATTGGGCTCAGCTATGTGTCCATTACAGTTAGTGTCATAAGTCCTAAGGATGCTCACAGAAAGAATGCAAAAACAGGGCAGGTATGCAGAGCTAGAGCCTTGATTTTTCTCACCTCCAGTGACCTGTACCCTCAAGACTTCATGAGTGACAAGTGCTATACTTGTGTTTTGTAACCAAAATAGAGTCACCTTCCATAACTTCTCTTCAGACATCTCTTCCATACATTGGATCATCTCAGCAACCCTTACTGCAGCCTTCTCTGTTCTGCCACAGTTTAGAGGCTGATAGGACCATCAGATCTGTACACAGTTTTAAAAATGCAAGTGCACCCTAGATGTATTCATAGGATGTATTCATTATGATTTCTTATTTCTTTCCTTTCCTCTTAGTTCCTTATGCTCTACTTGCTTCCTTGACCTCTCCAAATATTGAGCTGACATTTCAGTAGCACTCTCTTTTCTCTCCTTGAGGTCTTACTCTTGAAAGGCAAAAATATTCTGGAGTCAATTGTTTGGCACACAGAATTAAGATGGTGCCCTGTCTCTTATGCACTAATTTACATTTACTAGGACTGAAAATAATGTCAGTGTGTATTTAAGCACAGCAAAAGAAAAAAGGAAAAGAAAAAAATGGTGCAGTGCCTGCATGCAGAAGTACAGCTGGATGACAGCATTATCAGTGCTCCCTGCAAACCAGGCAGAAGCCAGGTGAGAGTGCCTGAACACTGAGCTTGCCCTGGATGTCATACCTACGAGTCTGGGCATACCTCTGTGCACAGTGCCAGATTATGTAACCCGACAACGAGAGGCTATGTCTGCCAAGCTCAGTCTCCTTACCAGTGTGGAGTCTTTAGCCATCAGGAATTAGATCCCTGCATAGAGTCTGAGTGGACAGAGGCATCCCACAGCAGCCTGCATGGTGACCAGGAGGTATTCAGGCTAGCCAACAGGAAACGCCAAAGAAAAGATTGTTTCTTAAACTGTACCCCTCTGAGGAGCTGAGTCATCTATTTTCAGGCTGCAGGCAAGTCAATCTGCCAGACCAAGATTCACAGCCTGTAATTCTCATTTGTGTTAGATAGTTAAGCATCTCTTCCAACAGGACAGCTGGAGGAGGGAGGAGGAGTGCCAGTCTTTTCTGCAGAAATATGGCTGGGGCAGAGTGCCCACATCTCACTTCGCACAGGAGAGGAGCAGTGCACCACCCACGCAGTTAATGGGAGCTATGGAGGTAGGAGTGGGGGCAGTCCAAGAGAAGCTCATCCTTTCTCTCTGCAGTGGGGTCTGAAGCTGCCATCTGCCCTTCATGCTGACTGGGATCTTCTCTTCCTCAGGCTTCTTCTTCAGAAGGAGTTATATGGGCTTGACATCTCTTTTCTTGTTGTATGAGTCTGCACATTTTCAGGTCAGAAGCTTTCCCTCATGCATAATGCTCGGCACAAATGACTAGCAGTCTGTTAGTAGTTACTGTTAAATTATATCATCAGAACATGCATTATATCTTGGCAAAGTCTCTTCCCCTCTTCATGTACAAAGGGATGTGATTAACTGCTGTGTTTCCACACTTGGATTGAAAGGCTTTGTGCACGTTGTCAGTAGTTAACATAATTCATGGAAAACCAGAATACAACCTTGAGGCTAAATGTGGCCCATTGAATTCCACAATGGGGCAATGTTCTGGTCAGGGTGCAGCAAAGCATGCCAGAAGCAAAAGCCTTTGTGGGCCATAGATCCATGGGAAAGATTATATCAGCCACAATCTGCTCCATTTTATGTAAAATAGGTGCAGCCCTAAAGCTCCTGGCAAGTGGCCACTGAAGCCTCTGGCTGGACAAAGTTTGGGCATCTCTGTGTAAGTGTTAATTGCCAGCTGTTGGTGGCTGGAAGGTTGCCAGTGATAGAATGACTGCAGCAGTGTTCTTGTCTGAGATATGGCTTTTACAAAATAATCACCTCAAATCTATTTAGTGCCTTGCAACAACCACATCTGTACTTATCAGCCACTCTGTCTAGAGCATCTGCACATGGAGATGACCTTAAAACAGAATTATAAATACAGTGTATGTGACATTCAGGCTGCCTATTCCAACCTCACAGTGGGAGGCAATGATAAATAGCAGCTATCTCCACAGCAGCACTGCATGATGGCTTAACCCACTCACGTTCATAGCCCTTCACATTTAATTTGCAGCAAGTCAGGGATATAGAGCATTGAGGCTTCCGAATCAGGCTGTGTACAACATTTTAAATACCAATATAACCATCTCTGCTCCTCGGGCTCTGGGGTATTCGCAGACCTTGCAAGCTTTGCAATATTGCAGACTGCAGATTTTCAAATATTGAGGACATTTGCAGATATTTATACTCACAATTGCATGACATATTAAATAATATTTCACTCTTAGAAAGATCATGAAGCCCAAAGGCCAAAATTTTTGTACATGAGTATCTAGAGATCAGTACATAAGTTGGTGATTGAGTGCTTGAGATTAGTTATCTGTATGAGAAAATGATGCCCTCATAAATACTCAGTGGAAAGTCAGGCAGGAACTGCCTGACTGCAGCAGGAGAGCCAGGATGCTTGGATATCAGCACTCATTCCATGAACAGGCATAGCCTAAGGAAGATGATCCTGATGGCTGGAATACAAGAAGGAGTGAAGGCCTTTAATTCTCTCACATTAAAAAATTATCATTTGGCTTGAGGCAGATTATTTATTTGTGAATCTTCCCCACCATTATTGCAAGCAAATGAAAATTTAATTCAAATAAATCATCATGGCCCCAAGCTGCTGCTCATTCTGATGTTTCTGCTGTCACCATACATCTTTATTTCTCTCACCTTGTATTTCTATATCATTAGATATCTCAGTGCTCTTATACCTCTAGTTTTTACTCAAAAAGAGTGTGCCACCAGCAGTGCTCCTGCCTGACTCTGGCTCTGGGATATCCACACTAATTTCGCTTCTATGGCAGACATGAGCTCTGCCCAGTCAAATGTTCTGCTCCAAGTCTACAAGCTTGATGCCTCTATTTTCTCCATTGCCACGTCGTGTCTGATTTTTAGAAGTCAGGTCTGCTGCTGCCAAATACATATAATTCTACAATGCAAGCTCTAAAGGGAGCCTCAGCAGACGGCAGGACTCCTAGCCCAAGCTTTTGCTCTCTGAAAGACACCTTTCTGTTGAATTTCTATTTTCTGATCTCAAGCCACTGCCTGTCAGTGCACAGCGAGCAAGCTCCTTTGCTTACACATTTCAAAAAGTCACCCAGGCACATCATTTCACATTCTCATAAACACCACAGGCACTCCAGACACTGTAAAGCTCAGACCATCTCATGGACAGGCAGGTGTGCACTCTCAATGGCTGTAAACTACATTGGCTAGAGTTATGATGATCAGCAATAGTGGTAAATATTTACATGGTCATACAACACATCATCACAGCAGGGAGACTCTTTGTGCAGGACACAGCTTAAATAATAAGGAAAAAAAATCTGTTCAGTCAGATTTTCTCTTTGTATCCTGAGATAGCTCTTGCTCAAATAACTCTTGCAGCCAGCTGTCTAGTAATGACCTGTTTCATTCATTGCCACTCAGCACTGAGCACTGCTTAAGCAGTGTAATGACTGATTCTGCCTGGACAAAGAGGCATTGCTCCCCTCTGTGATGAGGCATCTCCTCTCCCTCTCCCTCTCCCTCTCCCTCTTCCTCTCCTCTCCTCTCCTCTCTTATTCTCTGTTTGGCTCAACCAGCCTCACGTTAGATTTTCTCTCCAGTTGTATCTATGTGCAAGTAGCATAAAGACTGGTTGTAGCTGGAGTTTCTGTGTGCAGCTCCAGCATAAGTCAAAAATTAAATGTTAATGGAGTATAGGTGTGTAGACACATGCTCCTGCCATGCTTTCACGTGTTCAAGCTGTCATTAGATCTATATGTCAGGATGCACAGGTTTTCCATTACAATCAGCTCTTTTACCACTGTATCTCATCTAATGAAATTTCCTGCTCTGTTGCATGTCTTACCATGACTATTATTTTTGAAAAGCTGAATAAAAATTCTTCACCCATATTAAAAATATCGGGAATGTTTTGTTTTATTTTGTTTTGTTTTCTTTTTCTTTCCTTGAGCAATATTGGTATATTGCTGATTCCTACTGCTCTTCACAGAGCAGAAACTCCTTATGGTTCACAGGTCTGGTTTAACAAGTGCGTGATGGCTATTAGGCAACCAAAGAGCCATTCTCACTTGAAGATGTGGTTCATTAAATCCATTATCCACAGCTCTTTTTAACCATGTATGTTACTATGAGTGATGTGAGAATTTGGATGCTACTAATTTAAACACACAGTGGAGCAAAGCCCTGCTGCAGTAAAGATTTTTAACAGCTCCCTTCGCACCTTCATTGGCTCTGCTAAGCAGCTAAATGCAATTGAATTCAAATGGCGCAGCAATTCATGTATGAACCTTCCATAAGCAAAGACTGTTCTGTGACTTATGCTGCTCCTAGTGGGAACATATGCTGCAATACTTCAGAATGATTCAGAAACCACTTGAAAGACAGGGTTGTATTTTTTTTGCCTTCTATGAGTATAACACCTTTAGTATTTGAGAGCAGCAGTGGTGATACATGCTATATTTGTCCTAACTTCACTTTTCATTTTGAATGCAAGCTTTCAGCAGAGCAAAGATTCAAGCAAAGTCATTTCAGACAGCTTTACTTCGGAGAAAAAGATTAATATTTAATACTTGCCACCATTTTACTCTATGCACACACATAGCATACAGTATACATGAAGGAAGGTTCAGTGGCAGGCTAGTGGTGTAGTTTTCAATAACAACAACTAAAAAAGGGCAATTAAAAAAAAATCCCCCTAGAAAAAGAAGTGTTATTCATGTTCTATCTTTGTATTTGCTACTAGTAATTCCTTTCAAAAAATTAATTGGTGCATCAAAATCCATGTAGGTGTCTTGATCCAAATTGGAATGATCTGAATGTTAGAGCAAAGCTGACCAGCCATTTGTGGTGCTGGAAAAGTCATTGGAATGATGTATATGACCCCCACCGTGGGTGAGGTTGTACATGAGGTTTCCAGCCACATAAATACTCCCTTTTTCTGTGGACTGGTCTCTTCAGAAAGAGGGCAACAACAACAATCAGGCAGAGATTTTAAGGAATCGTTCCCACTGCCCTTCCCACCACTAGAATGAATCAAAAAAAAAAAAAAAAAAAAAAGACAAAAAAAGAACCTGCTTTTTTTCTTGGGAAAA
>VXAV01007183.1:465055-505019 GCA_013399715.1 Alectura lathami | reverse complement strand
AGTACCTGCTCTGTATCTGTGGAAAAGGTAGAGGCCACATGGAGTTTTGAATCTGTGTAGAATCCCTTCTATTCCAAAAGAAGCCAAGGACAATGCTAAAGAGCAGCTACTCTCACTAGACTTCTAAAATCCGGAAAACTTGCAATCAACAACTTCAGAAGAGCTGATGAATGGCTCTCTGCATCAGTAATGTTAATTTTCAATGCATCTTAAAACACCAGGGAAGCTCCAGTGCACTGGCAGAAATCCAATAAGATGGCAATATTAAAAAAGGTAAATGAGATGATCCCATGGTACCAGCCCTGTGCAACTGAACTGATCCCTTGCAGAGCAATCAAACCGGTGACAATTTCACTTCATAAAGAAAGAAAGAAGAAAGATACAATTAATACAAACTCACACAGGCTTTGACAAAATAAAATTATATTTAAATGATGTGATTTTATCCTTTAAAAATCAGTTGAATTCCAAGTTAATGTATAAAGAATAAGGTTGAAATAAGAGTCTTCTGATAGATTATTGGTTTGCTACCACCCTGTATTCTGAAGAAGAAACTAGAAAGATACATAATTCATTATAATAGATGTTAGAGGGTCTAGAAACTAGCTGCTTTGAGATTTGGAAACAAAATTGTAAATGGAAAATCATCTACAAATAGACCTGGTTTTGTAGATGTTCCATGAAACATCCATAGGCTTGTATATATGCTATGACAAATATTTGCCACTGATCAGAACGGAAATGTAGAATAATCCCTTACTAAGTTTATGAGACAATAAAAAGATCTTTTTAAGATCTGTTTAAGAGACAATAAAAAGACTGGAAACCTGATAATGAGAGACTAGATTTGTAAGCTGGATGTATGGGAAAAATATCTGTTGAAATATCATCAGCTGTAAAATCCTCCATCTAGGGAGAAAGAGCCCTGATCATATTTACATCATTTGATGTAAATATTACTTAGAATGACAGTTTATTTAAAAATGAGTTAACTATGGTGAAGCATTGAATAATACTAAAAAAAAAAAAAAAAGGCTTTGAAAACCTTTTCATCTGTGGTGTAAGTAATAGTGTGGAAACAACAAGGGAAGTAGGACACAGTGCTGATATGTATCTCACGTCCTCAAGATGATTCAGATCTTACAAGGGCAAAGATAAAAAGTTTTCTTTCTCTGTGGTACCGGGATCACTCTGAAATTTTGTAGCACATACGGAGAGGGGAGCACCTTTTCCTAGCCATTGAAGTGATACAGAAGGGTAAGTAAGGTCTTCCAATATGTGGAATGACAACTGGAAAGTGATGATATGGTACCCTTCCATGGTGCACTCCATGCAAGAATGGTCTGAATCAGTTAAGAGAACTTCAGAGAAAGCTAAAGACCAGAAAACACTGCAGAAAAACTCAGGAGCCCAGATGGTTAATTTTAACAAAACAAAATTTAAGAGTTGAATTAATCATAGCATCTATTTGAGGAACAGAAATGGGAAGGATTCTTCAGATAAACATGCAACTGGATTTAACAGCTGGAAGTTGACGCTGACGAATTCAGACTAGAAGTAAAGAATGTATTTTTAATAGTAAGCAGCAAATGGAGCAACAAATAGATAGCACTTGTGGTGGCTGCTCCATCATCAGAAAGAACAAGCTAAGAGCTGGCATTTTTGAATGTCTTTTTTTAGAAAAGACAGCAGGAAATATTCAGAAAAGACCTGTGGCTTAAATTGTACTAGAGATCAGACCAGATGGTCACAACACTCACATCCAACTTCGTAATCCATGAGTAATCAAGAAACTTAGCTCAGTTGTCAAAGGCTAGTGACATGGTACTGGAGAAATGGATGACCAAGGACGCCCATGTTGACAGGTCCCTTTTCAAAAATAGATGTAAGGAGGTGATTGACGGGGCAGTACTGATTGAGATGGGAAGGGGTTTAGGACAGAGGGGAGTACCTGACCATATGAAGCTTTGCCCGTTGTCCACAGCTGACCAGGATGGCCTGAGATGTGGAGGCCAGGGCTGTAGGGGGGTAGCCAGGCATGGGAGAAGGGCACACAGAAGCAAGCAGAAGACACAGACCTCTGCAGACAGCTGTCTGTAAAACAGTCTTAATGGGCTGAAATGCAGAATACAAATAGTCAAATCTGAAAAGACAGCAGTGTAAAATTTGCCTGTGCTCTTATCATTTTCAAGTGCTTTTATTTGTTCAAAATCACCATGACATCCCCCTATTCCTCAGAGACAGATACTGTAATTGCTGTTTACTGATTCAAGGCCTTTTGGGGTAACTTCTGATGCCTTCTGCCTATAGGCCAAAAGGCAATCACTGGTTCCCTTGTCTTGCATAGCAGTCACAATAAAACCCGGAGAAAAGTCCCACATGGGCACACCGCGTGGCTCCTTTTCCTGCCAGAAGCAGTAATGCATGGTATGGAGCTGTCACCAACCCTGCAGAGGTGGAAGCCAGCATCTAGGGCTGGAAAGGGGCTGGGAGTAGGGTAGCAGAGGCACAGAGGGGATGAGAGGTGAACAGAGTCAAAACGAGTGAAAACCTCATCTCCACCCAGTTCGATTTAAAATTGGTTCCTAAGCGCAATAAAAATGTGGACTCAATAGCATACTCCTCCCAATACATATAAAAGTTTCAATGCTGAGAGGACAGACATTAAATATCTCTCACCTGAGGGCAGGGTTCAGCTTAGTACCTGTTCTGTTGTTTGACATCCCACATACATCCCACAGTGTTCAGCTTTCCTCAAGCACTGTGATAGCATGCATAATGCCTCGAAGGACTGACACATTGTGAATTATGAGGTGAGCGCCTCAGCATGATTAGATTTTATTGGGATCATAAAATTTATATTCTGACTAAATATTAGGCTAATTATATTAAAAACCTAAGTGCTCCAAAAGGCAAGCATAGCAGGCTGGTATAAATCCATATATAATATGTCTACTAGGTAAATCATGGTATTAGAAGCTAGAATTTTAATGTAAACTGTTTGTCAGTGTCACAGTGTTATAAAAAAATATTATTGGGGGAAAAAAAAAAAAAGAAATTTCAGAACTATTAAATTGAAAAAAACTCTCTATATACTGTTATCCCATCCTAGTGTTAACTGCCACTGTGCTCACATATGTGACCCAGCCCATCCTGGCTTGTATCAGATCATACTTGGAAATGGAAATGAGCGCTATGACTTTGTCCAACATTATGATTCTTGACCCATGTGCAGTGGCTGTCACTGGATGTGGTGCTCTAGCGAGGGACGTGTCCCAGCTCTGGGCAGCTCCACAGGGATCACACTGGTAGGTGTAGGTTTCTCCCCCTCGTAAGTAAATGTGGAGGCTGCTGCTGGCCCAGCCTCACACTGCCTCAGAAGCCCATGGGCTCTTCAGCACCCAGCAACAGGAGCTCAGGGCTCTTCACAGGATCAGAGAACAGCTGCAGTGGGAATGGTCCTTTGGAGGCCACCTGGTCCAATCCCACTGCTCAAGTAGGGTCACCTATATCAGGTCACCTATATCAGGTTGCCCAGCACCATGTCCAGATGGCTTTTGAAGCTCCCCATGGAAGGAGGCACTTCTCCAGCCATGCACGGTGTCAGGCAGCTTCCAGCCTACACAGCTAACTGGGACATGCTGGGAGACATCCCAAAAGAGAGGAGGTGACAGTGTCGCAGGGGCCTGGGGCAGAGGTGGGTGTTCTGCTCAGTTTCATTTTTGTGGCATTTTGCTGAAGGCCCAGGTGCAGCCCCCAACTTTTTGTGCTTCTCAGAGAGATATGAAGGAGGTCACGTAGGGACAGATAGCACACAGCAGTCACTTGGCTTTTGTAATGTCACTGCTCATTCTACTCACAGCTTGGGCGATCATTTAGAACATGCTCACCAAGAAGCGCAGCCAATGTAAAAATTTACCCCTAAATTTAGTAGAAGGATTTCACATCTGCTTTCTTGCAGCAAGGCAAGAATTCTCCCCGATGGCTGCAGTGTCATTATTATACATCATTCAAAATTCTTCCCGTCTCGGACTCCACAGGGAGAAAGCCTCCCCCACAGCAGAGCAGGGCTGTCAGGGGGCTCTGCAGGCTCCCTTCCCCATGCGTGCCGGCTCTGGGTGCCAGCTGTGTGCCGCCGGGGCCGCTGGCTCTGGCTCCGTGCAACAGCGGGAGCAACCCCAGTCTAATGCACAGATCTGTCAAAAAGATGAAGCAAAAGAAATGCTGGATTTCTGACAACAGCAGGAGCTGCAGAGCAAGCTTGGGCTGGCACAGCTGTGGAAGGACATCAGAAAGTCCTCTGGAGAAGATTCTGTCTTTAGAGGGTCCTCAGAACGAGCTCTCCAAACCCACTGTGGGTGTTATGGGAGTGCCCTTACGATAGTCTTGCCTCTGGACAGGAGTGAATAACCCTGGGTGAGAAAAGAATCACCAGACCTGTGAAAAGCGTGGAGATTTGAATATTTTTTCCTGCTGAGTATCAAGACCAAAAGGCTTTCTGGAAACCTTGTGCCAGTGGGGCTGCCGTTTGGTGGCCAGGGTGTCCCATCTTCTCCAGCTGGGCCTGCTGGTCACCCCTTTGCAGGCTCACAGGATGCTCCTGTCACTGCACGCAGGCCCCATGAAAATCCACACGGCCTGCTAGCCCTGGAGCCAAAAGCCCTTCCCTCAGACCAAAGCCTTGAGCTAAACACACTTTGCTCTCCTCATGTGTTTCAAATAGCTGTACACTCACTCTGATTTGCACCTGAATCCTCCAGTTCCCCCTACTGTCAGGCAGCAGGCTGCTGGCACCCAGCACTCACTGTGTGGGGCCCCTCATGCTTCCCCAGGCGGCCTGTGCCTCTCCCTGCCAGCTGGCAGGCCGGCCCGCCTGCAGAGCCCTGCTCTTAGCAACTCCCGCTCCGTTGCAGGGCTTTTGCTTCCATCTCCACCAGGACAAGCAGGACTCATGGCAAGTTGCTGCATTTCCCCAAGCTGCCGGCATTTTCAAAATGTCATAGGCGTTTCTGAACTGATGCGCAGCACTGAATCAACCGAAGACCTTTTCTTCCCTACTCCTAAACATTTATTTTTAACATGGCTTTTCAGATGGATTTGTTATGTCTCACCAATCCTTCCTGTATTTTTGAACTGTTTTTCATAGTTACTTTACAGGTGGTCTCTTTTGAAACTGCACAGCTTCAGGGGAGCAAAATCCTTTTTAAGGTTCATCAGAGGTTGGTGCAAGGTGCATAAAGGCATTTTCAATGAAGGCCCTGTGCACGAATGTGACTCAGCTCTTCATTTCCACTCTTGCTGAGCACCTAAATATTACAGATCCCTTCTGGTTGCTAAAAGGAAAGAACAACGTTCTTTGCTCCTGTCTTGCAGTTCCTCTCCTTGATGCTGCACCAGCACAGGAGCTCACAGCTGATGACCACCATCACCACTCACAAGTTCTACCTCTCTGCAGGACACAGACCAACTTTTTCTATACCAGCGTTCCCCTAGCCTAAACCATCAGATTTTTTATACTGTATGAAACGTGCTTGAAAAGATATTTTTCTCCACACTAAAACTACTTCTCAGAAGTATGTTAACAACAGATGTGATGCTCCAAGGTGCCCTTTGGAGGGGCAGAAAACCTGGAGCAGGTGGGGATCAGCCAGAGGTTTCCCAAATTCCTGCTCCCAGGCTCCCCTGAAGCACAGTCACAGGTCCTCACCACTTCAGCAATACATAGTTAAGAAAGCAATGAGATGTACCAGAAGAAGTACATGTATTTGCTCTTCTGATTCTACAACTATTTCTTGCCAAGCAGGCATGTCAGGGAAAGGTGGCTGTTTGCTGGCACTGCCATCCTCCAGGCAGCAGTGTCTGTGTTTTTTTTTTTCTTTTTTTTTTTTTTTTTTCTTACCTCCATTGCACCATCCCTCACTAGGAAAAAATAATTCATTGTAACTTTGTTTTTACTGTAGCCAGTGTTTGCATTTAATAGTCTGTATAAACTGTTTTTTTTTTTTTTTTTTTTTTTAATGCAGAACATAATGATTTTTAAAGTAATATTGCCATTTCAGGCAGCAAAAAACATTGGCTCAGAAACCAATGTCACTCATGCACCTTTGCCACACAGCTGTAACCTTTGCCACTTTACACCTTGCAGTGAGGAATGAGCGCTTTGTCCCTGGCACCAGCTAACTCACCCGAGAAATGGTGCTGTACACGACCAGAATGCATTTCTCCCTTCAGCAGACCTGATCTTTTCATCTTCAGTCTCCTCTTGGAACTCTCCCTGATTCCTTTTATCTTTTTTCTCTTGCCCTTTGCTGCAGGTTGCTTCCAATCAGTTTATTTTCCAATTCCTTCTCGGCTGCTTAATTCTTTGCACATTCCTCACTCCCTTCTGCTTTCTGCTCCTCCACTTCCACTGCTGGACACCTACTTCTGCCCTAAAGAGTGGGTCAGCGCACTGATGATCACAGCAGAGAAGCCAGTCCTGGCTGCCTGAAGCAGGGGGGATGGCACACAAGGAGCCTGGGAATGGCACAGGGGACAGTCTAATTTGGAGTGTTCACAGACAGTCCACCACATTTCCTCAAGGTTTTGGCTGCCTCTGCTGTTCTACCATTTTCTTCTGTTGCCATCTGCTTCCCAGGGCCTCCAGCTGGTGGGAAGCCAACAGCAGGTCTGTCTCATTTTCCACCCTGAAGTTGCTAGTGGGCTCATGTGAGAAAGAGACACTAAGAACATTTGAATCCCAGAGAAAGCATCACCTGGAGCTCATCATATCTTCTTAGAGATCAGTAAATCCAAACATAAGACCAAAATATATGCTTTTGGAACAGTCTGCTAAACCTTTCTAGCCAAGGGACACTAAATTTGTTGGGGAAAGAACAGGAAGGCTTCACATCCCATCCTTTTCCTAGGGTAATACCTGGTGAACTGTAAGTGCAGTTCAGCCATGCTCATCCAACACATGTCAGATGGATAATAATCATTCCTGATCTCTCAGAGATTTATATTGCCCAGATTAAAGAAAATAAATATACAAATACATAAAATTCAGTTAATTGTATTTAAGCTGTTTCTCAGAGGATGTATGGCTAGCTCATGACAACCGAGTCTGAAAAGCATTACATAACCTCTTGAATGAACAGCCAAAATATATCTAATTAAACTACAGACACTCTATGAGAAGAACACACCTCTGACTATAGGATGGTCTCATAAAGTGGGGAAGGAGGGTGAGGGATTTGGACATTTTCTGCTGAGCACTTTGCTCTGTCTCTCGGCTCTTCAAACGCCAGGTTTGCCCAAGGCAGATGCTGTGTCTTCCATGAGAAAAAGCATTGTCACAGAGGAGAGTGGGACAGGTGAGTCCATGTTGCATACACTGCAGTTGTCACAAGGAGAGTGCTCCTGATGCTGCTGGCTGTCATACAAAAGGGATGAACACCGCCATCAGCTGGAGCCCGGGAACCCAGGCAGAATGACATGACTGTGCCTCCTGGTCTGCTGCATGGCTCCTGCAACTCTGCAGCCTGCAAGACAGCTGGCTGGGGGCATTTCACCCCACCTCTCCCATTCTGGGGTGAGAACTCCATGGTTGGTGGTGCTTAGAGCCATGGTGCACTGGGATCCTTGCCTGCTGCCTGTATGATCAGCAGCGGGAGCACTGGGTTATTTTAGGCAGGATGTGTCAATGTTGCTCCCCTCCTTCTCCTCAAAGCACCGAACACTGCAGCAGCATGGATTTGCTGAACTAAAAGGGCTGAGGGTTTAATTGATATGATATGGCAGCTCGTATGTAATCTCATTATTCTGTCTAGCAGGACGCATTATTCTCTATTTATCACACTCCGGTCGTTGCAGGTCTGCTGCTGCTGTGTTTTGAGGACAACAGGCAATGACTCTCCACCGGGCAAATCTCGTCAGGGGCAGGAGCAGAAAAGGAAGGGCTGGGATGGTTCCTGTGAGCAGTAAATTTGCTGGAAAATGAGGCCATGATTTTGCATGTGAGGTGGGGAGGCCAGTGCAGGAAATTCAGTTTGCGTCTGACGAATGCACATTTGCCCGTACATGTACATCTTCGGAGAGAAGAGCAGCCTCCATCAGCTGAATGGTTCCAGTCTGATGACCTCTGTGCTGAGCTTTGTGGCTTCTTTTTTATTTTTCTCCTATAAATCAGCTTACAACTGAGAAGAGAAAGCAAGGAAATAAATAACCTGAACATGTAAAACAAATCATTCCAGGTCAAAAAATATCAGGTCGGTTGAAATGTTCTGATACAAAATTGATCCCCTTTTCTACACCATTCTTTCCCCTTAATTTTACCTCTGGTCCTTTAAACAAAAATAAAATTATCAGACCGGTTTTTGGTCTATTTGTGCCCATACAGATTTAACAATTGCCTACACTGCTGGCTGTGACCGCATCCCCTGACAATTTGGCGTGGCAAGAGAAAGCTTGGCTCGTTAGAGGGACGTGCCCACAAGGACTTCGCAGAGGAGCAGAGCCCACAGACCCGTGTCTGTCATTGTGGGCTGTGGGGCACAAGATGGGAGAGCAGACAGCTGACAAAGTGCCATCGTCATCGCGGCCACTTGGACAACATTTTGCATGCATAGATCTGAAAATGCCTTGCAGAGGAGAGAAAGCATAATTAGCGCAGTATGCCGTAGGATAGATGTTAAAGCAATCTGTCTAGCAGACAGATACTACAGTACACAATAATATAGATGTTAAACCAATGACCCAGAATCTAGCCAGCTAAAATCTTAATCCCCTTTAAATAGATTCACAGACATCCTTTCATTTGAGCAAACATTAGATCTGAGCAGACACAGTATACTGTTGTGTTGTATTTATAGAGCACCATGACAAAAGTTTGAGACGTTTGCTCTTAAATAATGCTATTTTCCCCTGTTCATTTGTCAGCACAGTGCTGTCTTTTTGCATAAAATGCTTTTGAGATGGAAAGAAAAAGAACATCAACTCCAGATCCACAGCCAGATAATGAACAAAATGCTCTGCGCAAGCAAACGCAGCCCGTGTGAGGCAGAGCAGTGGAGAAGGGGTGCCAAGCTTGCAACAAGTGCTGGCGTGCCTGGGACTGGGACGGGACTCCTCGTCCCTACTGCCCTGAGCTAGAGTCAGGCAAATGCTCATGGTAAGTGCATTCTTTGACTCAAAATCCCCTCAAACCAGCAAGAGGAGAGGTTGAAAATAGCTGTGAATTCAATTTGCATCTAAAGATTTGGATCAAAATGAGAGGCTGTGATGCAAACTGGCTTACTTTGGTGCTTCTGGAAGGAAACTCTTCAGTTTTGCAACTAGGTTCAAAGCATGGATTTACCAAAATGCCGGGGTAAGGCTGGCAGTGTGGGTGTCAGCTCACCCAGGAAGGGCAGAGGAGACCACAGCCCAAACCCATTTTCTGCCAGGAGGGAGACGGAAACTGAACAAGGGCTTCCCAGTCGCTGTGTTTCAGGAAAGTACCCTCACAGCTGGGCTGTACAGGGATCTAATAGAAAGTCCTTTTAAACATCTCCTGGTAAAAACATTATATTTGTGTGTGTGGGTAAGCACTAATTGGAGCAGGGACTAGAATCCAGCTATTTCCACTGATGGAGCCATCAGGCCACCAGATCACTCAGGCTTTTCTTCTTCTATTTGGTATTGGACAGTCTTGCAGGTTATAGCTGTTCTAAAGTGAGAAACTCAGTCGTGTGCCCATGCCCAGAGCTCAGAGTGCTTGGGTGGGATACAGGAAATTTGTGCCAAAGACTACAGACTGGGAGAATTAGGTTCTGACACCCTTTCTGCCTAATCCTACCTTACTGCTCCACTTGCTCTTTTATATGGGACATTCCCCAGAAAGGCAGTGCTTTATTTTTGCAGTTCCTTCATTGTAGAAAACACAAAGGGGTTTCTTAAATGAAACCTATATTTTGGCTCAGGCTGTTTTTTTTTTCTCTTCAATTCAGTGACTATTAAACAACAAATAATTCAGTTTTGTTTCATTAAAAGAAAAAGAGAAAAATAATTGCTGGTGAAGAAAAGAAGTATCGGCCATCTGCACTGATTTCTACTTGTCAGAAATTCTCATCACTCAGCAAGGCTCTTGGGGAGTGGCGGTTCTCCCCATGTTGCCAAGGGTGGGTTTACCTCTCCTTGGAGCCACCTGCACAATCCTCCTCGCTCAGGGCAGCTTGTTCACAGGGATACTGAGGCTCCCAGGGTGCCACAGCCTGTGGGGACAGTCAGCATCTGGGAGAGTCTACAGAAAGCGCCCATGCAAAAGAAGCAAGTAGAGCCAAGTGCCCTAGAACAGCAGGCACAAATGGCTGGGCCACAGCACAGATAACCTTCCTGCAGACAAGGCCAGTGCCTGGCAGTAAGAAACATGTAATGACTAATCTTAGGTGGTTTTGTCGGTGTGAGATCTGAAGCCATGATGGCTCTGCTTGAGTTGTGTGACTGCAGAGCAAGTGACCTGGTTTATACAGCCTGCCTCCTACCAGAGCACAGTTGTGATGGAGCAGGACTGTCAGCCTGCGTCTATGGCAAAGATTGTTTACAGAAAGCAATGTGGAACAAGAAATAAAAGCATCTGAGTGAGTTGGTAATTTTCTGTGCAGGGGAATAATATCCAACACAGTTAAACAGGCTTGAGCTTAATTTTCACCTTAGCGCCCCTTCATATTCAGTTCCTTATCTATAAGAAAGCTTTCAAAATACCCCAAGACCATCTCTGCTATGTGAGCAGAATTTAGAACACCCAACTAGAGAGGGACAGGACCACCAGCAATATAATCCCATTCACAGCACTTGAATGCTGCTGAGATTCATTATCCTACCAGAAGATAGATGCAGAACATCACTCTTCTGATGAAACAAAATTTTCTGATTTTTCTCCTCAATATACTCATGGATAATTTATACACATTTGTTCTTGTGCCAGTATTGTTCATCTCCCAGCTCTTTTCCCTTCTGTTTACTTGCTTATGGAAAGCAATCATATCATTCTCAGTCTTAATTTAGTAAAGCAAACAAGCAAAGTTCCTCTAGCTCTCTTTTTTTTGTGAAATGGCACTTTCATTTCCCTGCTCCTCCCAGTAACCCTTTTCTGAACATGCTTCTGCTTGAACCAGTGGGCCCTCAAGCCTGGTTTCCAGGATTTCTACTGCAGGTTTTCCAGATAAGGCTTTTCAGTGTCTTATAGAGATGCTGAAAGATCATATTTTCCTTACTTTATTGGAAATACCTTGCCCCCCCATACTTAGGTACCTTGCCCCATACTTAGGTAAGATGAAGTTTAGGTTCATTATGCCAGTTTTTCCTCTTGTCATTCCCAACTATTCCCATCCCTCTGTGTCAGCATAAAAATCCTTTTATTATCTCCTGTACTTTGTGCAAGTGGATTTCAGTCCCTTTTGTTAATCTTACTCTGAAAGGCATCTACTTCTCCCTGTGTGATGTCTGGATCCTTAGTTTTGGCTGACCTGCACATTTCATCAGCACCTTCTCTGTTTTGTACTAATTCATTTTGAATGAATATCATTCACAAAAATATTATATCAGAGCAGTTCACTTCCGTAGGAGAACAGTAAAGTGGGAAAGGAACTGCTTACATCTGTTTTTCTACTCCTAGGACTATCACGTCCAATTGCTAACGCTCTCTTCTGAGAAGTCATTAGTTCAGACTTCTTTCCTAGTAGTTTTTTTCCCTTTGCTGAGGCTGCAAATTTTTAAGGATTTGGGTTTTGAAGTCCTGGTGTAAGTAAACAGCAAACTTGAACATTTAAGCCCCTGAGCTGTCCATCCTGCTTGTCTTTGCTAACATGTTCCCACACATTCCTCAGAATTTGCACTAGAAAAAAAAAGAAATCTCTACATTTTTCATTTCTCACATATAAATCATATGCTGTGACTAGGTGCTGCACAGTTATTTGCTAACAGAAGATGTTCTCCATATCTTCACCATTTATTGAAACTAGATATAACCTGTCATCATTTTCTCCTGATTACTTATTTGATGATGAAAGTTTTTAGCTATCATGCATAATAATAGCCAGGAATAACCAGACTTCAAATGACTTGTTCTGCGGTCTGTAGCTGGAAAGGTAACACTTCTATAACGGTGCTGTGAATAGCTAACAGTTATCGTTCTAATAGTGCAGGGATTTCTGTCCACATTCCAACCTGGAGCTTAGAGAGTCTGATGTGGTGTGGAAGACTACGGTACAAAGCCTCTACAGCTGTTCTTTCTCCAAATGACTTTAACCAAAGCAGGTTCACTTTATCTGTGCCTTTATTTCTCATGGTTTTCCAGTCTGTGTCACTATAGACACAGATTGCTTGCTGGCTTACCAGTCATAGTTCTCCTCTTATCTTTTCTGGACAATGCATTCTGGTATTCAAGTAACAGTTGCTGGTTTATCCTACTGATTTATCTGGGGAAAAATAAAGAACTCCTAATGACTGGGAGAAATCCAAGAGGCAATAACGCTATAGCAACCTAAAGAAATCCCGGATTATATTCTGTTATTTACAAATTTGCAAGATGTGATTTTAGTCTGTGTTAGTGAAAACCTCAGGGCCCCAGAAGGGAGGCTGCCTTTTCTGTGTGTTTGCCACTGGTGTTCCCTGTGTTTGTCTCCTGGAGGAAAAAAAATCCACAGGACTGACAAGAAAGGTTTCTGAGAAGACCAGCACAGCAAGATTTGGGACTGGAAGTGACTATTGATGCACTGATTAGCAGGGTGCTTAAGCTCATGAGACCAATTGATTTTGCATAAATTACTGCCCTGCCTAGAGCTAGGCAGGTGCTCTGCTATCTTACTAAACCAGAGGGACTAAAATAATAATAAATACATACAGATTGGCTATGTGTTTCCTGAATGAGGTACGAATAGAATAATAATAATATAAAGTACAAGCCTAGCTACATGCTGCCTAAATGAAGCGTGTAACATTCTACAGATCTTTTACAGGCAAGGAATCCTGAATTGGAAATATTTGTTGTGGTGCTTGTGACCTCAGTTAGGCATGGAGGAGGGAAAGAAAAAAGGGTAAACACAGGCTGAGGATCAAGNTTTTTTTAAGCCAAGAGCTAGCAGCGATTTTTGGACTCGCTGCGTGCAACTCAGGCAGAGTACATTCAAGAGGCCTAATGCAGTCTGGGGCGAAATTCTGTAGGTCAGGCTTTCTTTGAAATTCATTCAGTGAGCACTCTGGCCAGCTTACACCATTCTGCAAAAGCTTCACTACAGCCCCATTGTGTCTTCTGCAAAGAAGACATGCTTCTGCATTTCACTTCAAGGGTCTTTAAAAATCATTTTGGGGGAAAGAAAAAGAAAATCCTAAGAGAAGAAAGTTCTCATGTTTTTCTGAATGATACTTTTTACTCAAAGTGTCGATCCAGTAAAAGCCAAATGATAGTCATCTTTGTCATAAGTTACTAGACTCTTAGAACTTGCCTGTAAATAATGGGTCAAATCCTGTACTTCCAAAGCAGACAGTGCTGAATGAAATTTGTGAAAACATTGCCTGAAAAAAAGTTCAGCTGGATCTGAGCAGCCATCATGAAGAGAAAGTTTGTTAAATGCTTAGCCAAGTGAGCCAAGTGCACAACACTGTGCTTTCTAGCTTCACTGGAGTCACTCTGAGGACAACCACGGACCTGGAGTTAGCAAACACATGTCTGTGGAAATGAGAAAGCCATCTGGCTCGGAAGCCTGACGATGTCAGGGGCTGTTGCTGGTTGTAGGGATGTGTTTCTTGTTTTTAAACACCGCAGCAAACCAGCTCAGTCTTCAAAGAACAGTGAGCTTGCTGTGTGTGGTTGCAAATTCCCTGCCACCCCTGCTCCAGCACATGCTATCTCTCTGGGATTACCCAGAAATGTGAAGGATGCACTTCTGTCATCCTAAAACTGACAAGTGGGCTGAAGGAAAACATTTGCTTTGAGTGTGGGCTTAATGAGGCCTGGTGTTATCTTGGAGACCAAATGCCCGAGTGTTTCTAAATGAGCATGTAGGCTTACCTCCTGTCTTTTTTCCCTGATAGTGAGCATGCAGAAACAAACCAGGGAGCAAGCTGTGAGCAGGGAGTGAGGCTCTTCAGGTCCCTCAGGAGGGCTCACAGGCAGAGTCCAAGGAGAGAAAAAAGTTTTGGGAACTGCTTCAAATTCAGGTGATGCTAGAACATAATCCACCTCCCACTTCTTTGCACAACTGCCCCTCTGTAGTTGATGACGGGTTAGGATGCCTTTTTGCCCACAAAAACCATACCTTAACAGTCCCAAAGGAGTGAGATTTTCACGATCTTTGTTTCTGCTCAATGTCTTTCCATATAACCTCACCTTTCATGGCCTGCCAGCCCGTGACATTTGTTGGTGGATGTGGCGATGTCCGCCCAGAGCAGTTGAGCTGACAGAGGGAAGCATCTTGCTTCAAGCCCCGACAGTCCTGTTCTGCAAGTGGGATAAGAAATGGGAGAAACATGCCACTGTCAATTAGCTGGTGTTTTTACAAGGGATGGTTGAACCCCATGGAGTTTTGTTAACCCTGTGGCCTCTTCGTAAGACCTGCCTGAGTTCATGAACTTATTCCCATCTTGTAATTTAAACCCACACATTTTCTGTTGGGGTGGGGTTAATAAAAACATGTTCCTAATTAAGAAGCACACAATGCTGTATGTTAGGGCACAATATCGTGCCTCAGTTCAGGCAGACAGATGCTCTCGGCAGTATCAGGCTGTACATGCACTTTTTGTTTTTCCTTCTTTGCTTCACTTTCACATCTACTTGGAAATTATTTTTCTGCTAGCTGCATTTTCTCGCTTGATTCCTTCACAGGAATTTGCTTTCTTGGCACTCTCCACAAGGTAACAAGGCTTTCCTGACTCACCAGGCCTCACTCCAGGATCACATTCAAGCAGTTCTGGAAAACAGGCCAGAACAATTCCCTGCTCTTTTGAAAACAGCTTTCTACAAGGACAAAACACAAAATGCCAACAGCATTTCCCACCTCTCACAGCAGGGAGTCAGGTACGTATTCCCTTCAACCTGGAGGCCTGACCAGGCCAATTGTGCCCCCATCCACCACCACTGCTGCTCAGCACTGCTCTGGACTGCAGGCAGATTATGTACTCCCAGCTTTATTTCTCCCTTGCTTTAGGTTGTCAGGAGTCCAAGGAAAGACTGAGTTGAGTCCACGTCCAAGTCATTCCCCTCATGTTAACAACAAGACAGTTGCACAGTATGCGTGGGTTAAAACGATGTCATCATCTAAACTCACCACTGCAAATTCAGCTTTCACAGGCAGGCTGGGTTGGCATCTACCTAGAATTAGAAACTGATTTCCAGAATACAGTATGTTTTTCTTAAAACACTTTTGGGATTTTATTTTTTATGCTGGTATTTATGGCACTTGATATTATAACTACAGGAATTCAGCTTATGCAACACATTCATATTTCACTGCAAAGCATTCTGAATTCAATCAAATTAGAATCTGATTATAGCATAATTTGAAATTGCAATGTTTAAGTGCTGTATTGTGAATATATGAGCTTGGATCCATGCTGTAATTCACGTTACCTAATGTCAATATAATGAACACAGCAATACAGTTTACACCACAGACTTGACTCCTCACATTTTCTAACACACAGGGAGAATACAGAAGGAGTCTAGGAGTCATTTCTAGAATAGGCACATAAAAGGAGCCATTTTAAAAATAATCTATTTCAGCACTTCATTTTTTGGAACATTTCCTCTTCACTCACCTAATCCTATCAGACAAGGTAAGCTCATATATACAGACAAAATCTGGTAAGGTTTTTTGATTTATTAATGTGCTTGCTAGTTTCTATGCCAATGCTGATTTACCATGAAAAAAGTTTAGAGAAAAACGCATTCAATTACATGAAGAGACGTTTTCGGCAAATGCTCAGATTTCACTAGCTTACCTCACTGGATGTGGAAGACCAGTGACATTTGGTTTAGTCCCCAGGTCACAGAGCTTTTCTCTGACACCTCCATCCTGCAAAAAGAGATGTGTTTGGCAGTTTCCAATGTCTGGAGCAGAAGTCCTTCCCCTTTCTCACTTAGATTTCCTATTACTATAGTACATTTTGATTTCTGTTTATATGAAGACTGTTATCTGTGGCAAAAAACAAACAAACAAACTACAGAAAAAAACGGAGTATATAACTGTTCACATTAGCTTATTCTTCTTCATAGTGGTTGTATCTTCAGCTTCACTGAGAGCGGGACGCATTGCACATGACAGGGATGTGAGGACTTATTTCCCTAGGGTTTCCAGGACATAAAGCACTTGCCCAGCAAGGACTGTGACACAGGAATACAACTCATGACCCCAGCTTTCTGCCCCTTGCTCCATCAAGTGTTGCAAGAGTTCTGTGGGAGCACATCCAGGGGCATCAGGTCTTCCAGAGGGGGAGACAGGGTCAGTACAAGCCTGGCCTCCAGGGGTTGCGAGCCCAGAGGCACCAGGCATATACCTGGCATGTTTTCTCATGAGGCAGCCTCTTGCCCTCTTCCTCCCTCCAGTTTTCCTTCATAACCAACAGCAGAGGCCCTCTATTTGTTCAAACCCCACTGCCCTCTGCAGCTTCAGTCCCAAGGTGCCAATATGAGATGCACACTGGCTTCATGTCTGGAACTGTGGAACACGGGGGCTTTAGGGATCTATCCTGCTGGTGTCAGCAAGTCACAGGGCCCAGTTACCAGTGCTTGTACTATTGTGGCACTGACAATGAACATAAAGTTATTACCAGCTGCTTCAGGTTTTGTAAAAGCCCTTAAATATGAAAGCTGGAGCCGAAATGGAATAGTTCCAACCCTTTAATGCTTCAGTTTGTAATTCTATTTGGCGAATATTTTTCATGTATAAAGAAGACAGGATAATTTCAGGAAGTGTGAGGCGACTAACTATAATAGGTCATAAAACTGCACTCTCCTCGTTCCTGTAATTCCTCAGTTGTCTGCTTGCAATGCAGAGGGAAAGAAATGAAGGATAATTAGCAAATTGTTGTGTGGAGTGGTCTAATCAGTGAGTTGGATGCCTCAGCATAAGATAAGTGCTGACAGTGTCAGAGTCTGTAATTTCATTGGTGGTGTTACCAACCTGCACAGGCCAGGGTATCAACTGGACCATAATAGGATATAATATTTTATAGATCACTCTTTGCTTTACAGAGTGAGGAGGCATCCTGTTACCTACGCTTCTCAATTCCTTCCTTGTGGAAACAGACCGATAACAACTGAATTTTTAACCTTCTCCTATAATTCATTGGATTTAAAATCTTTTACAGCTTTCTTGACAACGAGGGACACACAAAATCCAGCTCCGTTGTGCACAGAGCCTATTTATCATTGAATGCACATTCTTGGCTTCTGCCATTGCTAATTATACATTGAAGAGGAATTTTGCCTCTCCCACCTCTCCGCATAAAAATCTCCCTTGGAGTCCCCAGTAATACCTGTCTATTTTTGCTAGGTAAAATACAACCAAGCCATAAACTTCTCAAGGGTGTCATATAAGTATTTCATGCAGTTTTGTCACTCCTGAAGGCTGAGACATGAAGACAAAGTACAGCAACTTATCAAGTTGCAGAGTTGACAGAGCTATGGTAATTGCAGAGAGACATTCAAGTTGAATTGCTCTCACTCCCATTTGGAGCAGGTGAAGACTGTACAAACAGGGCTATGTATGGAAATTTCTGGAACTGCCACAGTCCTATTATAAGCCAAGTAGAAACACACTTGGCTACACAAGGAGGCACAGCCCTTATCCCTAATAATGTGAGATACCTCAGTGTGAAATGCAAATCCTCTTTTAATTTATGCAATATTAACAGAATATTAACAGGACTTTGGAGGGAAAGGGGAAAACAGGAAGAAATTTGGGTGTTTTGTGTTTTCAGGAAATTATTGTTCTCATATATAAATGAAAACAAAAAGAAAGTTGATGTGTACAAGGAATACATGAACACAACAGAGACAGGAGCATTTAGGTCCTGGATGGAGGAAGGATAGAGGAACAAAGTATGTCCATCTCTATACCACCCATTAAACACATCAAAGAAATAACCGGCATGAATTCAAGGCTCATGGGAGATGAAGTCAATTGTCCTCCATTGACCAAGGATACAGCTCCAGCAGCAAAAGCGCGTGAAAAGGGCCCTGGCACTTTACCAGCATCCATCCACTGTGACCCACTGGAGTCAGTTCGGCCTCCAGATCCACTCAGTGTTGGTGTTTCTGCTGAATTTATCAACAAAGTGTGGAAATCCTGGCAGCCATTTTAACAACAAGAGTATCTATTTATTAACAGCAGGGCAAGACCCTATAACCTCGCAGGCCACTGAGAAGCCCTCAGAGGGTAATCGCTTATGTTCTCTGTGGATTAATTTCAAGCCAGTTGTCTAAAGGAAAAATAGCATTCTAATCTGTTTAGATTCCAAACTCTCTTTGACAGACCCATGTTGACTGAAAACCAAAATGGGCTGCTCATGCAGCGGGAGCATTCTTGGAGCTGGTCTCAGCAGACTGCTGAGTTTCCTTGGTGGAAACTCTTTCCACCAAGGCAAAGAGGTTAGCTCAGAAGCTGCTGGGGCAATGTTAACTGTAAATTACATAACAACAAAGACAACTGCAAAGGACTCCAAAACAATTAAGCAGAGTCAAGCAAAAAGATTTAAGGATTTTTTATAAAGCAAGCAGTCAAGCACTTGGCTGCCTTACCTCCTGCTGAGGAAGTTCGATGGCAGCATTTCAATCACATTGAAAACCAGCTGTACCTGTTAAAGAGTACAAAAAACCAACAGTGTGTTGCAGGATGGACTTCCTCTCTATCGGGAGCTAATTACTCCTTCAAAGGAGGAAAAGCTTAATAGAGATTTTGTAAAGAGCAGGGGATGCAGGCATGTGGGATGAGATCAGGACGCAACCAGTGGTATACAGAGGGTGGGCTGAGTTAGAAGAATAGGTGGGCCTGCATGGAAAACATTTGCCATTGATATTATTTGGGCCCTTCTTGCCATGATTTGCAAAGAAAATGGAATGTTCTAACTCCAGTGGCTGCTGGTACAATAGGGCATTTCACTTGAACTACACCATTGTAAGAGCAGAGAAAAGCTCATCTGCTCAAAAGGAGATTTTTGAGGAAAAAATAGTACCTGCACCACTGGCATTTAGTATCTTTTAATATGTAACTACTGCAAAGAATGTTATTCTTTTTATTTGTAAGGATTTCTATTTTTTTTTTTTTTTTGGTGGAGTGTTTTTTATACTTGGCCAGCTCACTGATCCCAATGCTTGTTGCAGGCATTCACAGTTTTTGACATTTTCATCACAAAAGTATGTCGGGGTATTCTTATGCAGGTGAGCATACCACCTGGTTTAGTTTAGACCCAAGCACAAGTTCCAGCACAACCCATGTGAAATAGAGAGAGGCTATGAACCTGGGGTTTCACCAATCCAGATGCATGCCTCAGCCTTGGGGATGCCAAGGAAGGAGGCTGTCTTACTGGAAATGATGAATTTGGGGCTGATACAGAGAAGCAAAAAAAAAGCAGATTTTAAGATTTGTTATGGGAGAAGTAAGCTATTTCTCACCCAGGTACACTGGATATGACCTGTTCTCACATTGGAAGTCAGAGCTGATGCCAGATGGAATCCAGAAGACAAGTGATCATAGGTTCATAGAATGCTCTGGGTTAGAAGGGATCTTAAAGATCTTCTAGTTCCAACCCTACTGCCATGCGCAGGGACACCTCCCACTGGAACAAATTACTCAAAGTCCCATCCAACCTGACTTCAAAGTCAGGAATTGGGCATCAATGGCCATCATGTTTCCAAAATCCCAATAATGAAAATGCACTTCTGGGGCCATGCACTTGCTCAGGCATGAACAAAGAACTGACCCACACAGCAAATAGACAGGAATGAGTTGTATCTTTATGTTTGTGCAGCAACAAGAAAAGGAAGAAAGGTGCTTCAGTAGGAGACAGGAAAGAAAGAAAAGGCAGGGGATGGAAAGAAGTGAGGTTATCCGTCTTGCACTGCCAAGCTTTATTACACCTTTCTCCCCCTTTTCCTCCTTCCAGCCATACCATTGGACCTTCCTCTCCATGATCTTGATCTTTATGCAATACGACAGGAAAAATGACGACTGCTTTGGTAGCTCTGCGCACAGAGCCCTTAACTTCCATTCCCTCCTAATAATTTACCTTTTCAGAATGTCGTCAGAGCAACTCCAGGTTACTGAAAGGCACACCTCAGCCACAGCAGAATATGCCCAATGCATCAAGGGAAGGCAGAAAAGCAAGAAAACTACAATTAAACTACGTACAACTAGTAGTCTTTCAGGTCTTTTCACCTAGTTTTTTCTAACGCCACTTTTAACTCTTCAAACCTTTTGAAAACCAGTTGTCCTTTGCCACATCAGACAGAGCAATACATAGTGTTGATAGATAATAATGAAATTAAGCAAATAAGGGGCAATAAATTTAATCATTACTTTAAAAAGCAGCATGAGATATCTAACATTCTGATAGTTTCATTTTTCCCTTGGTAGCCTTGATTGCATAGCCAGAGAAGATAAGACAAATGAGCACAGAACAAGATGCTGTGGATATTTGAGAATGCACTGTTCCTCATAGGCTGTACAATTTTGTAATTCAGACTCCTTATTTTCATTCTAGGTCTGTGAGTCAACCCAACAAAGAAGCTTTCCGAGCTCCACAAGGTTTTCATGCTCAAGAGTCAGTTGCTGGTCTGGAATGTAACATGTGCTCATCTCCATGGAGTTCTTTTGTTCATATCAAATTTTCTGATTCTTTATGAGAAGCTCAGAGGAATCCAGCCCAATCTGCTTAAGGTGGCAGAGAAGGAGAGGGAAAGCAACATTTTTAAAGTATCCATCCTTCCCTCTGCTGACTCCATAGAAATTTCACTGACTTTTAATCCATATGCAAACATAGTAAATATCAGGTCAGTGGTGGCTGCTTACCATACATGTCCTTTGCAATTGCTAATTCATGGACCATTTATTAACACTTTACACATACCTGGATGAGGCCAACATTATCAGCATATCTGCTAGGGAAGAAGCAGGAGACAGAAGGGAGAAGGGTTATGCAAATCTTCAGCACATTGCTACATATCTTCATTTTTATCATAAACATCAGGTACTTAAGGCCTAAGTGGAATGCCTCACACCAGCTCCATAGGAGATATAAGCCTAAACTCTATCAATTTGCTATCCAGAAACATACCAAGGAGACACTGAATCCAGATTTTTTTCCTGGTCCACAATAGGAAAAATATACCATTAAAGCCAAACTCATCCTCTGCTAAAGACCTTTGTAACCAATACTGCGGATGCAAACCACCGACCAAAGAATCCGTTCAGCTGAAATGCATTTCAGCTCAGCATCTATGCTTTTTTCTAAATGGAGAAAATTATGCCATTAGTGTCAGCAGTGTTGTTTTTTCATACCAGTTGTACATGGCACCTACAGTGACTGTTTGGTGTTTTTCATCTCAATTTTCAAGACAGAGGGAGTAAGAATAGCAAAAACCTGACAGCTTCTATTGCAAGAAGAGCTGTTTTGCTGTAATACAGCACATTACCAGAGAACTACGTAATAGACCTTGAAAGGTTCATCTTACAAAGCATTTTAAGCCAATTTTTGCAAGCACAGTTACGTAAACCACTGAGCAGGGATTTGGACTGGCAATGTTGAGAATTGTTTAACTTCAGCAGTACTAGCAGAGAAGTAAGGGAGCCAGGCAGAGTGAATGGATGAATGGGATGCTCCTTGGCTGTGCTGGCCAACTGGATGCATGACTGCAGCAGATAATGTTCAAACCCAAGAGGGATCATTTCCATATTTGTAGGATGAAGTCAGAAACTGTGTAGTTTTCTACCCATGAATCTTTCAAGCAAGACATTAAACACTCTGCTCTTATTTGGGTTATACGGACACTCACTCTTCCTTAGTACTCGCCCTAAGTAAAACATTTACTCATCTGTCGTGAGCTAAAATCTCTCCACTGTTGTATTGCACTGTATTGTAAATATTCAGCACTTCCACTCTTCTGCTCTGCACTGTGACTACATCATGTAATGAGAAGTGCTTACAGAGTCTTTGAGATGAAAAGTAATGTATCAATACACTGTCATGAAATATAAATGGAAAATACAGTATAATTTTGGATATAAAGCTTCTGAGAGCAAGGATTCTCATTCATCACACATTTCAGTGTGTGCCTGTCAGGAGCCCTGTCCCAGATGTGGGCTCTCTAGGAGCGGCGTAACCCAAACAACAAACAAAAATATAATAGAAAAATTTCTGTCTTATTAGCATCACTCCAAGAAACACAGCATGAAACTAGGTTGCTGCATAAAGATATCGACCTTAGAAAATTAGGCTAGCCTCCAAAATCAGAGCACTGCATTACAGGGAACCAAATTACACTTTCAGCTCTCTACAAAACTTCCCCTAAGCCCTATTAAGAATCCTTCTTTATGTCAGGTGAGGTTTCAGTGGAACGTGAGAATCTGTGTTCTGCCACCAAAATGGCTATTTTACATTATGCCACCGATATTTTCATATCTATTGTACATCATCATATCCATTGCACTTTAGCGATTAGATCTCTGTAGTCAGCCTTGCTCCTGAATCAATATCTAGGATGATGTGATTGTTAGTGTTGAACTACCATAGCCTATTTCCCAGCATCCACAGACCTCAATTACATTCTGTGGAGTAATTTTGGATTTACCCAGGCTGAGCGTGAGAGGAAAGCACTAGTCCTGCTCTTTTGAGGAAAGTGGTGGGGAGGCCAATTCTTTTCAGCCCAGTGAGCACATTGACCTCGTGAAAGTGAATTCTGCACAATTGCACAATTCCCTGGGCAGAGAATGCACTAAGGAACTTGTGGGTGGATGGCTGGTGCTGCCCCTTGCCTCTCCTCTCCTGATAATACATTGTCCCCATGTAACTCGTTAAACCTTTTAATCTGCTTGGAGCTAATTTTTTCTTTTTTTTTTTCTTTTTCCACGGATCATTAAATGTAGCACTGCTGCTAGGATTAGACACCTGTATCCTGCCCCAGGCAGTGTCTTGCCATGGAGTGAGGGGCAGAAGGGCTTGGCAGGGCTCTGCTAAGGCTTAACTCCCCTTCCCACTTCAGTACTGCTACAGAAGAGTGGAACAGAGCAGGAAGCAAAATTGAACTCTTGTGGCAAAGGATTATGTATAGCTTTTACCCTCCCCTGAAATGAGGAGACCAAAGAGGATATTAGTGGGAAGGCTGATATTAGAGCCAAATGCCAGCTTAATCAAAGCAAGCCTGAAAACAACAAGGCAATGGCTCAAGACAAAGAACCCACAACAAATAAACCAGAAAAAAAAAAAAAAGGCGGTCAGTTTTCTTGCATGATCAGGATGCACTGGCAACCTCTGTGCGGCTTAGGCAGGATGACAGAGGATTCAGACAGGAGAACATCAGCAACAGCTGTTCCGGCTGCCGCTTCAATATTGTCCGGCTGCCACAAATTTGCCATTAATTTCCTTCAGATTTAGCAAGTGTCCTTCAGAGGAGGCTTCTGCCTGCACGCTGCATGGCACTGGGCTATCACTCATCCCATCAGATGTGGGATGGCTGCACTGAGCTGGAGATTGGTAGTGACTGACGTTAGCGGGGGCATTCCCAGCATTACTAATACATGCTCACTTTTCTGCTTCCCTCACCCATGCCTACTCTGCTTGCAGATCCATTCAGTCGCTTGCAGTGAATTGACCCAGTGCAAAATCATACGGGAAAGAGAAAACATAGTTATATCTCAGGTCCTCGGTGTAAATTATCTTGCATAATACGATGCTGTATTGCCATGCATTGTATCCTCCTTTATACACACCAAGGAAAGACAATATCCCATTACTTGTGTACAGAAACAAACGTACTTTATACCACCAATTCTTCCCTTCAAGGTATTGTACTTGGAAATTGCACAATATTACGCTGTGTTGTGGTAGCTCTCAGGATAGCAGTGGGTTCAGCCTTGGGGCCCCTCTGCATTTATTCCTGTCCTGGCTCCTACCCTGTTTAAGCTCCCTGGGGCAGGTTCATGCCAGGATCACTGCCAGACAACACAGTGATGCCAGGGTGGATGTGTCCCATATCCCTCCAGCTCTGCTCTGACACAGTGCAGAGCCAGCTGAAGCTCACCTTCCCCTGAGCTGCTGAGCTTCCTAACTCAGAAAAGTCCTCTGTGTGAAGCAGGAAAGCACGTAGCATCATTCAAGGATGGTGTTTTGATTTGATTTGTTTTCTTTAATATCCATGGTACTTCATAGTGAATCAGAACGTATCCCAAAAAAGATGGCACTGTATTCAGAAAAAGACCATGCAGGCAGTTTTGCTAATGCTGGTACAGTGAGCACATGTTGGTTTTCAGCATGAGACTTCCAGTAACAGCTATTTCTGTGGTGGATGAGGAGCTTTTACATTCTCATAGTAGTAACAGCTACCAGGAACAGGGTTTGTTTTGCAGCTGCCTTGAATGAGCATGCATGTTGCCAGCATCACCGATTCCCAGGAAAAAAGTCTGCCTTTTTTTTTTGTTTTCAAATATTAACATCCTGCTGTAAGTGCCAACATACTTCACCTATTGTAACAGAGATGGGGCCTCTGCTGAGGGACTGGGAAGGAAAGGAGAAGGGAGGTTTGCTAAAGGGAGCGTAACCATCCTTCTCCTGGAAGCCTGCTTATCTGGGAACAAAGGCCAGGGTTCTCTGAGATGTACAAACCCAGCCTTCAACTTATGAAAATTCCTCATCCTGGCAAATATCCCTTTCTCTCTCATATTTATTTCCTAGTCTCATCATTCACTGCATGAAATACTGACACTGAGGCAGAGTCTCGAATACAAAACTTCCCTCTGCTGCAGAGAGTAGCACAGCTCTGCCCAATGCTCCTGAACCAATTTCAGAGCTGAAAAGCCCAGTTTTGTGTAGGCAGTCTCCGCTCAGGCAAATGTTATGATCAGCCCATTGAACAGGCACTGATCCTTATGCTAAAATGACAAATTTTTTGGCCTGAAGGATCAGATAATTTGCTCCTGGTTATTTTAGGGGCCACAGAAGCTACACTTGAATGAGGGTACCTGAGTATGCTTCTGGGGCATGCCTCAGCCATAGCCTGGTGCAAGAACCTGGTGAGATGCTGCTCTGCACCTGCTGCTGTGCCTCACCTGCCTTTGGGTTCCAAGGAACCAAAACCGAGGACAAGGGCAGGCAGGGGACCACGATGACTTTCAGGAGGATTCATCATCCACCCTGATTTGGATGGGCAAGATCCTGGCTGGACAAGCAGCATGCTCATCGCCCCAAACAGACATCGGCTGAATGCCCCCATTGGCTAAAAAAGCAGGAAAAACTGTTCCCAGTGAGATAGGGAACTGGGAGAAATACATACTACAGGCAGCTGAGGGTTGCTGTGAAGAAATGCCAGCTCTCCTGGGTCTCAGACCTTGTTGAGAAGCTAAACTAGTCCCTTAAAACAGGCTTTTCACACAGTCACCAAAAGACCTGGTGACTAATGTAACTTTTTCATTTAATCTTAACATTTACTTTACATTTTGAAATAAATTTTAAGCAATATTTCAGCTTGAAATCAGAAAAATAGTCCTGTAAGATAATAAAAATAGCAACAAAGTGATTTCTGCATTCAAAATAAACATCACAGCAAAAAAAAAAAAAAAAAAAAAAAAAAAAAGTAATTTTGCTGAAGAATGTTGTTCCAAATCTGTATTTTTTTGAGAGAAAAGTGGGGTAGACACAATCCCTCATGCCCAGAAAACCCTGCTCTGACAGGGTTAGTTATTGTTTACTCTCCATTTTCTGATTTCTGCCGAAACACCCTTCAGACTGACTGGCAGAAGAGCTGAACACTGAAAGCTGCAATTGTAGTCCAGGGAAACACGCTTTAACCTTAATCTCTTTTTGCCTCAGATTTCTCGTGTGTAAAAAGGGGCTAAATTGCCTTCCACTTTTAAGAGTTATGGTGACAGGGCACTTCTAGATGCCTGTGAAGCAACTCCCTCTCTGATTATAGGCCCCCAGCAAGTCTCAAGAAACAAACAGCACAGTACATAAGGCACGGTCCTGCACACTGAGCCACACCAAGAAAACAACGTGCGGTGCAGCTTCTTCCGAAGTGGGAACCATCCACCCCTTGCAGGGACTGCAGCAGGGTAAGTGCAACACTGGCTGTGTGCAAAGGGGGAGCGGGTGGCTGCCACAAGATGTAGCTTTCAACAGGGATGAGCTGAAACTTTGTAGATGACTTTAATTAGGCCATTTCCTAGTACAAGTGTGTGGCTTTGCAGCCTTAAAAAGGTGTTTTAATAGAAGGAGATTGTATGCAGCAAGCATAGTGCAGAGTAAGTGAAAATCTATGCCTTAACAGAATACTATAGCACAGCCTCCCCTGAAGAAGTAATTCTCAAAAAATATATGGGCAAATTTGAGGCAATCACAAAAAAATCTACCATATCTCCACATTGGGCCTTTTTCCAATATGGAAGTGTTTCCCATTTTTCCATTTTTGACCAACTAAACCAAAAAGCTAGGACAAGACATTTTACAAAGCCTGTTCTTAGAAGGTTTTTAGGCTCCAGTGATTTGGATGCATTTCAGATAAGCAGCCAAACTTGTGCATGCTTATCTAAACCAAACCTCTTATGAAGTTTGCTCCCTGCTATTAATCTTCTATACTATTAGCAGGATTTCTGATGATTGTTTAGGATGCTGTTGCTGTATTTTTGTTGGGTGTGGGTGACCTGTTCTGGAAGACCTAGGGATTAAAAGGTTAATTGAAGAGTCCAAGCATGTTATTCATCATCAACCTTTATCTCCCTTAATTCAACAGGGCTTGATTACACTGTTGATAGCTGATCTTGATTTGTATAAAATAACTTACAGAATAAGAAAACCCTTCTCAAGAACTGGAGGATGCCTCCACCTCTGGAGCCAAGAACCTGTTCAGTGGGAAAAAATAAATAAATAAATAAATAAGCATTTTTACAGAGCCTATTTGTATTTAAGAGATTCCAAAAGTTGCATCTGTTGTTTGAAGTGCTTTGATACACAGCTGACATAAACCAGGGTGTTTCCATTGACTCCAACTGAAGGAAAAAAAAGAAAGGAAGCATGAGTCACTGTGGCTGGGCACACATAAATGAATATATTTAACTAGAGCCCAGAGCACGAGACAGGTTTGAGATACATACACACTAATGCATCAGGATGCATATATCCTCACACCACAGCTGGGAGATGTTGCAGTGCCATTCTCCCTGCTTTACGGATGAGGAGGTTAGACATAGAATAAGACCAGGCAGAGCACAGAACAGAGGCCCCAGATGGGCTGCCACTACCTGTGATAGTTTTCCCACCTCTGTTTGCACCACAACACCAAGGCCAACAAATGGCTCCATGGGACGAGTGGTTCCGTTCTGCCTTCCTCACTCTCCTGCCTCCTGTCTCTCTTACAATTCTCATAGAATCATCCGAGTCGGAAGGGGCCTTTAAAGGCCATCCAGTCCAACTCCCCTGCAGTGAACAGGGACACCTACAGGTGGGTCAGGTTGCTCAGAGCCCTGTCCAGCCTGACCTTGAAGGTCTCCAGGGACGGGGCAGCCACCACCTCTCTGGGCAACCTGTGCCAGTGCTTCACCACCATTACTGTGAAAAAATCTTTTTCCTTATATCTAGCCCAAATCTTCCCTTTCTCAATTTGAAACCATTTCCCCATGTCCTATCACAACTGACCCTGCCAAAGAGTCTGTCCCTTTCTTTCTCGTAGCCCCCATTCAGATACTGAAAGGCCACTATCGGGTTTCCCCAGAGCCTTCTCTTCTCCAGACTGAACAGCCCCAGCTCTCTCAGTCTTGTTTTAGTGTATGCAAGAGTGAGAGACTGGTGATAACATGTCCCAGGTTTGACATGCTCATTGCCTCTCCTCCTCACACCTCATGTTCCCTCAGGCAAGTTGTTGGAATCTAAAGTCTCACACGCTGGATGCTGAGCATGGTCAGAAGAAGGCTCTGAGGACTGGGAGCCACACCTCACACCATGGTGGCTGTCATCAGGTAAAGTCCTGCTCAGTGCTTGAAGAGCAGGAGCTGGGGAAAATCATAAAGAGCCTCATTCATATTGCTACCTTCCTCGAGGTTGCCAGTTATTTTGTTTTGTTTAATCAACTGTGAGACATGGAAAAAAATAACATTTCAAAAGTGTGTGTTGGCATGCACAGTTATGTCCATAATTCATGAGGGCTTTTAAACCATTCAAGAGGATCCAACAGTGCTGAAGTCACGGGACAAATCCCTAATCACTCTGAGCTTATCCTCTTACACTCGGATCCAATCTGCTCAGTGTTAAAGCACCCAAGACGTGGCAATAGAAGAGAGAGACCAAGGTCACTGTGCTGTGCAGTCTGGTCTTTTTCATTCCCTGATTGACTTTTGAGATGAAACCTCCAAGGGTAATAAAAACCAGCAAAACTTCAATGAGCAATGTCAGCTTCCAGAGTGCTATTAACATTTCAGTTAGTTTTTCACCACTGTGGACAACATTTTCCTAGGTCTCTGTGCAAACGGAATGCAGTGGACACCCTCAGACACAGCATTTGGGCTCTAGGTGTGCCGAAACATACTGGCTTAGCAGTGCCGAAGGACTAATCTCAGTCATATGGCACAAACCTAACACATCAGTTCCTCTGAGTTATTTTTGGAAGAGAAATACCCATATAAAAAACCTGCGCTAGATGAAAGCTAATTTAATCAAGTGCATTTATATAATTACTTTCATATGAACAACAATTGCTGAGATGACATAGAGAAGGGCAGAAAATGAATACTGTAAGATGACATAACACCAGCGCTTACAAATTTGCAGTCAAGAGGGAAATACGCCAAATGTTCTGCAGTCCTTAAAGCAGCTAAGGGGATGCCACATTAATCACTCTTTAAGGCATCCTTTCATGCTTATGTTTTGGAAACTGTTATCTTCCCTTGAAGTTGCACATCCCTGATTTCATCACATTAGGTCTCAACCTGAGGCCGTCACATCGGCATCGTGCTGTTGTGTACGTCTGTACTCCATGACCAGTGTGAGATTCTTATGTACTATGGGTCCAGGGGGGTTTCTTAGAGAAACACTACACTACTTACACTAGCTTCTGCAACACTTGGGCCTGGATTAACTGTTATGTTAAGTTTTCTGAAAGTCCACCAATAGATTTTCTAGGGCAATTTCTTGAAAACTGTTTTTCATCTCTGCCTTCCAAGCAGCAATCAAGCCAAACCTTTCAGGGAAAAAGAAAATAAGGTCTAAGATCCAAATGCCAAAGGAGGCAAAGATAGATAGCCAGAGAAAGCGGATCTATGTGAGAGGCTCTTAGAATTGGAAAGAGAGGCAGATGAGATCTATCTGGCAGAGAATAATTCGGGAAAGTCTTGAGTACTACTGAAAAATTTAACTCTGCAGACCAAGCTGACAAAAACATGGTTGTAAGTTTAAAGCTTGCTAAGCTGTATCTATTGAAGTGATGCCATAGTGTGTGCAGTGATTGAATTTTAGCATATTAGTGTTACAGTCTAAGTTATCTCCCACACTGACCAATTATTTTTACAAGTTTCAGGAGCTTGGAGGTTTTCTGGAAGGGGAAGGAGCTGTCCTGAGGAGATTTTAAAACTCAAAAGCGTTTCCTGGGTCTTTCCATTACCACTTGAAGAGCCAGCTATGCATCCTGACAGCAATTAGATTAGACCTAGCAGAAAAAGCAATTGCAGAACTAAATTGGAATCTTCACACAGCTGTATCCAGTGCACAGTGCATGAGTATAGTAGCCTGCACCAGCTAACACAGTCAAAAGAGAGAGATAGCAGGATGCTCTTGCCAGCTATTTTATGTGAGGGATGGTGAGAGCTTGATTGTTGTAATGAATGAGGGCACAGTATCCCCCTGAATGCTTGCGCTATTCATGACACTGACCCACTTGTATGGAAACATCATCTGGCAAGGATGTTAGCAAACATCCTGTGCTGCTCCTGATGCTTGCCAGAAATAGTTGTCAATTGGGGAGAAAAAAGGAGTGAAGTGTGCGACAGGGAAGGGAACGAAGTGGTACTAGGAGTCCAGGAGTGCAGGAAGATGTTAAAGCAAAGAAGGAACATCTGGGAAGAGATCTGGCCCCTGCTGAAGTCAGTGGCAGAGTGCTTAACTGGCTCTTAGGAGACCAGAGCTACAGCCCTGACAAAGGAGCGTTTTCAGAAGCAGAATTAAAAGCACATCCGTGTGGAAGACGTGGCTGGACTGTCTGAAGATCCTGGATAGTTGCATACAGAACTATCTGGATACCCAGATAGTTGTATCCATGGATAGTTGTATCCATGTATAGAACTGAGGATCTGTTATCCTGCATACGTTTGTAGAAATAGGCTGAACATGAGCAAAGACCTTTGCAGTGTTTGAAGTGCCCTGTCTGGGTGTGGAGATCCATAGAAAGAATAGCTACAGTCACTAAAACTCTACAGGATGAGGACATGTCTCTTAATAGCACACAAATGTAAGCTATGGAAGATTCAAGAGCAGTAATTAAGGAAGAAGAAACTTCCTCACAAAGGGTGGAGACACAGAGTTGAAGAGGCCTTAGAAGGGTCTTAAACAACAAGTTTGGTTTTGCCTGCACTAAGTACTGATAAAATCCCATGACCCACAGGCTGCTTTCTAGAGCCTTGGCAGTGGGTTCTTTCTCTTCCTGACTTTCACAGGGTCTGACTTTTCTTCCCAGGCCACTTCTGCTCTTCTGGCTAGGGGTCTGTTTTCCCCTCAGGGCAGCAGGGCCAGCTGGGAGCCCGCTGTTCATCAGGGTGGCAGGTGTCCAGGGGCAGTGCCCAGGGCAGCCCACACCCACCAAGTCCTGCCTGGCAGCTGGGCAGCCAGCCCATTTCCACAGGGCCTCCAAACCCCAGGCAATGAAGAGACAGGTGGTCTTGCAGACAGTGTAACCTTTAGGATGGCAGAGAGGTTTTTGGTGTGAGACCTTTAAAGTAATACTGGAGGAAGTCCTAGAAAATGCATTACGGGGAATATTCTGTTTTGAAGTTGTGGGTTAATTGATTGTTCAGAGTATTTTGAAAATCTTGCTCATTATTTGCCATGACAAACTTTCCTTCTCCTTTGGAAACAGACTTTCTCCTTGGTTACAGCAGTATAAATCAGGAACAAATCAATTAAAGGCAAAACATACTATACTAGTACAAGAAGTAAATCAGACCATCAGACATTGACAACCTGCTGTGCTGTGCTTCTCTCAGGCTAGCCAACGATCACTCAGGTCTTGGACTAAATTTTGTTATCAGTTTCAGAAATTTACCTCCCATGTACTTCATCTGTGCAGTAAAAATAAAGTGGAATTTGACTGGTTTAATTCCAGAAAGGCTAACTCTTCATTGCCTTGACAGTACAAAGGATATTAAAGCTAGTCATTAGTTATACCTCCCTGTAATTTAGGGGGCCGTGGCTTAAGCGGTAATCCATCTCAGAGTCTGTACTTTCTGACTGACAAATTGGTCCGGCTCAAAAATTTCCATTATTTAGAGACTGACAAAAGAACATTTGAGAAAGCTAGAAATAACTGCAAAAGATGAAATCACATTAGTGTTTTAAGTTAATAGTCAGCTATCTGTGATGACTATAAAAATAACACCATTTAATACAATGAATTAAAATTAGGACCTACAAACTTTGAATACCTCTATAGATCTTTTTGGAAAGAAGAGATGAAGTAAGCTTACAGGAATGATCAGCCAGCTGTGAAATACCTAAAATTTTCTGTTCTAAATTCATGCCATGTAGTGTATTTTATTTCAGCACTCGTCAGGACCTGACTTATGTTCCTGCAGGTAAAAGGGCAAAATCTTTCAAAGAGTTTCTTTTGAACTCCACTGACCACTGATTGCACACCACATTTGTAAAACTAGAGGGTGTGTAAATCTGCCTTTCAGTGCCTGAGTCTTTTCAGATGCTGTGAAAATCCTACTGCTTCTATAAAATTTATCCCAGAGAAAATGGTGTAGAGCCTGATGTGATAAAACATGTGTCTCAATATATGCATTCATTAGTCTGTGCAGAAGCAGAAGCACCCCTCATGTGTCAATACTGAGGGCACGTTTACAGGCTGTCTCAGACATCGTCTTGGACTGGTTAGTGATTTTTACAAGCAAGAACACTGCCTATAGGAACATGAAGACAAATGAATGGTGGGTAGCTTCGCTGAATATCTAGTTGGCTGACCAGCATCGATGCGTGAAGAGCCAGAAAGAAACAGCAAGAAAGAAAATCCATCAAGAAGACAATTATGAGATGGCATAGGTGGGGTTGGTTGTAGGCAAGAGCTCTGCAAGAAATGCCGCTGCAGTGGGCAGAAGGGTTGTGCCGGAGATATTCCTGTCGGGCCAAGGAAAGACACACCTGTCATGCTGATAACAGGTTCTTTGCAAAAAAGCTGGCAGCCCTGGAAAGGCACCCTTGGAGGAAGCACCTTATGGCATAGCCTGTGAGAAACATTGGAAATCACTTCTTCATTCTGGGAGCAATACGTAATTATCTCCTAGGTGGTTTGGAGCACATATGGATGGGCAATGGGAAAGTATTCATTATACAGCTTTTGCTATTTACAGCAGCATAACAAGGTGAAAAAAGTCTGCCGTAAGAGAACAGGAGGATATGAGCCTGGGATTCAGATAACATTATGTATTTTTGCCTGAGAATATTTGATTTTTTTCTGAGCTGAGGCAGAGACCACACACAGAGTTTTCTGGGGAATAGCCATCCGTTAAGTACGGGCTGTGCTAGTCTAATTTGATGAGAGACAAGAGAAATCAGGTATTTCTTATCCCAAACACAGACTGGGGTGTGCTCAGAGCCTAAGGGACTGGCAATAAAAACCTTTGGAAATGAGATGAATTATGCATTCTTTGAGTTAATTTCTGCTCCATTGCATCACAGTCTCTTCCAATTAAAATCTCAATGAAATTGGCCCCTCTTAAATAAAAATTAGGATTCCATGACATTTGAGCCATAAGCAAGGTCATGGTAATAGTTACTTCTTTTTCAGCTTCTCTTCATCTACAGAAAAATATCGAGGCTGCAGAAATCCACTGCAGCTGCTCACGGCCATTGTTCCAAGGCTTCTTGGCACTTTCCTGGATGCAACACTGGCCTTTGGAGGCCCTCTGGGATAGTTTTTGTGCTGTGCTCTGCTAGCTGACTGCAGCCTTGAGCCAACTCTATAAACGTTACTCTAAAGTAAAATAGGAATACACAACACTTGAAAGAAGGGAAGGAAAAGGGGCTGGTCTTAGAAATCCCTGGTACACTTCTCGTTGTCTGTGACTTTCATCTGTCATTGGTAAGTCACAAAATAAAATAAATATGGAGGAGAAGAGAATAATCTAGCTGGTTTGCCACACAAATGGTGTGGAGGACCAGTCCCACCCCCGGCCCCATGTAGGAGGGCTGCCTGAGATGTCCCCTCCCAGCAGCCCTCTAAGTGAGCAGGATGCAGTTTGTCCTTCTTCCTTTCTGCTCCTCCCCACTCCATGCCCGACTGCTCCACCATCTCTGGCATGGTCTCTAAACATTACATTTAATGAAAAACGATTTCCCAAATACGATCTTTTGGAAATTACCTGCAGGCAAGCCATATCTCCATGAAGCCTCATACTCACACATGGAAATCTCACAGCGGCTCTCTGGTACTGGTAACCCTACTGCCTGCTAGCGCAGATCTAAAAGGCTGCTCTGGCCAGGAAATAGCGATCAGGATTTTGATGCAGACATGGTTATCAGGCTGACCCATCTTCTCAAGTGCCTTCCAGCTCTTTTTAGGGTTCTAACTCCACAGGGGGCAGCAGGGGGATCTTGCCCATGGGAATGGTCCAAAACACTACTCCCCAACTCCACCCGCGAGTGTCTGCAGTGCAGTGCTGCAGCTCTCTTCTTTCAAGCAGCTTAGCTCTTGCTATGCTAAGGTAACTTTTCCCTCTCTACTTACCCTCAACACATTTGTCAAGGACACATTTGTTGTGAAACTTTAAAAGGTAAGGCTCTTTGCTTCAGCTTTTTTTTTTTTTTTCTGTAGGGTTTATTTTTATTTATTTATTTTATTTTTTATGTAGTAATCTTCTATGAAGGCACGTTTTAAAATTCCCTGTATGTCCCAAAGTCATTGCAAATGATTGTTTTCTAGGCTGCAGTTGCCTTCGAAATTAGTGACGCCAGAGCAAGACTCTGACAGAAAAAAAGAAAGTATCTGCAAAAAACTTTTCTAAAGCTGCTATTATTATCATAAAAGAAGCAGCAGTCGGGAAATACAGTAAGTAGTATCTAATGCACTTTGCTTGTAAAGTAGGAAATGCTCGGTATTTTAGAGTATCATTCCACTTAGCAGTGCATTAGATGAACAATGCAATAACTATACTGGTAAATGCTGTCTTGACTTCTAGAGCTAGCTGGAAGATTTCATTCTGATAAAGAGTTTCAGAGGAAAAAATACATTTTCAAAAGTCGTCCTTTGGAAGGATTTATTTGCAGTTTGGAGCGAAGAGAAATAAAGGAAATAGTCCAAAGTTTGTGGTTCTGACTTTAGCTACAATAAATTTCTAGGGGAAAACTTTGTTGTTTCTGAATGTAACTAGTACAAATTGCATACAAGATGTATTTCAGATGCCAAATATCAGGCCACAAAAATGTGAGTCAACCCCTTTTTCTTCTATACAGTGAAGCCTGTTTGCAAAATTTGCAGGCTCTGTTTTCTCCTATTAGCCATACACACCCAAAATCACTTGGCTATTCAAGTCTGGAGAATACACCAAGATCAACACAGAAAAAACATATGCATGTATTTCTCTCATTCTCTCCCTCTCTTGTCTAGAATATTCCTATTCCCCAGTGAAAGTAATAGAAAGTTTTCCTTGTGTACTTCCCCTGTGGTCACTTGTGGGTGGGCATAAATTAAGTAATCTATGCTATACAAGTCTCCTGAGGGAGGGATTAAGTCAGACTTGAAATGCAGGAAAGGTCAAAAAAAGGGAAATGTAGCACATGTACCTTAACTAGAAGTGCATGCTGACCTTCCAGTTGCTTTGTGTAACAGGTCAAGCACCAGCTGCACTTTGCAGGCCCAAACTCTTGTTCTCCAGCACCATTCAGCAAAGGCTGAGAGTGGGATTTTTCTTCCAGTTACTTTTCACCTCATTGTGCAATGCAGTATTTACTCCTATAGCTTCACAGTCAGCTGTTTTCATATTCTGTAATTCAAGGTAAGTCAATAAATCGTTGCTGGAGAGGAAAATCATCACAAATAGGTTCTCTGTTTCAACATGCATACGTGGGCAGTGGTTTTCAAGAGGAAGGGTGTAAATAATTGAAGCAAACCCACAAATTAATCAAAATTCAGGCATTAGAATTCAACTTCCTGCATTAAAGTGCTCCCTTACACAAGGATGGAGCAAGACCCCTGCAATGAAACCATCCCAGATTCTCTGAGACTATGTGAGCATTTGAGTCCATCATGCTCTTTCTGGCCCTAGAAGATACAGATCTGATCTTTCTTTTGATACAAATCTGATCTTTCTTTATCTAGAAGATACAAATCTTCTATGACTCAATTTTCTCACATCTTCAAATACAAAGTAAAACTAACCCAAAAACTAAACACTTTTGGATTTTACTTTTTTCCTTTTACCTTTTTCCTTTTACCTTTTTCCTTACCTTTTCTTCTCCTTCTAACACCATAATCCTGTTGTACTTGATCAAATTAGTACACAATTAGCTGGATCAATGGTGCTAGACTTCTTAATCTCCACCTTTCAAAGAGTTACCTTCAGGGAGAGGAGAACATAGCTGGCTTTAAACACCAGCTATGATTTGAACAGGAATGCAAAAGGCTCATCTTGTCATCTGACAGCTTGAATTGATTCTTATCTTGCTGGCAAAGGGTGCATTGTTTCTGACAGTGCATGTGTGTGTTTTAAAGCAAGTAATTCTGCTTTTTAAGGAGAGAGTGGGAGTATATACTACTATATGGGGCTATCACCTGTCACTTCGCAGATGGTCTCAGGTGATCTCTGTAAGACCCCTGTTCCAAAACACTTTGCTCTTTTATCTACTATGAACAGGTTTCACTTCTGTGTTCAGTAGAGCTGGAGACAGATCTAATCTTTGACATCATTAAAGTGCCTGTAGAGCAAAACTTTAATACCTTACAGGGCATTACTGCATGTATATTTTATGAGATTATATCCATAAACATCGGCTCATAAAATTAACTCCATATAAACATACTTTGAAGGAGACCTATTTTCTTAGACACTACATCAGGTGAACGTGATTTTATATGGTGTGTAAAATAGATCCCTTTGTTACAAAAGGCTAGAGTGGCTTAGCTCAGATCCAGGTTGGAATCCAAACAGTCCAAAGTGCAAGGCACTTGGGTTTGGTCCAAGCCAAAATTCCTCAAAAGCTCGCAGGAGCTTGAGTTTCTCACTTCCCCCTTTGCCTTGGTGTGGGCAGTTCAGACTCCCATGGACTGGCCCCTCCACGGAGCACTTAGTTCTACCTCATGTTTCACGCATGTGGCCACAAGCAACCGAGTGCAACTTCTTACTCCTTCTGAAATTTGCAGGTAGTGCCTGCCCTTTTCACCACAGTCTGGACAGTCGCTCTTCAGCCCTTTCAGACAGATTGCCAGCAATAATTTTACCCACACTGAAGTCCCATTACCACCTGCAAACTGCTGCAGAGGGTGTCTGGGCCAGGCTCCTGTTGGACACCCTAGGATATTCTCTTTCCACCAACCTGTGGAAAAGAATGGGACTCAGGAACTAAAGGGTTCAAATCCTAGTTTATCTGACTGTATAGCTGATCATCACACTTTCCACAAAAGGAACTTCTGTTACTCCCTCTGCTGCCCAGAGGTGTTCATATTTCAGTTACTTGGCATGGTAATAAATCAGGCAATGTTAGCTGAAATAAAATGATGCCAATCCATGGCAGAGCAGCGGGGAGGACAAAGCTGCCTTCTGATTCTCTGAGTGATTGACAAGATGGGGTAAAATCTCTCTTTAGCTCACATGGTGCTCTGTAGAGGCTTCACCACCCAGCAAATACATGATGGCTGATGTTCAGAGTGGACTGAGTTGTCTTGGTGAAGGAATAAGGTACCACATGCTCATTAGTAGCATTTTAAACACCTTAGCTAACTCCCAGCTTTGGCATGAACCTCCATAGCTTGTGCTTGGCAGCCACTGTAGCTAGCTATCCCACACTGCATAACAGGGTGAACCCAGTAAAACAGAAATCGCCGTAACTCAGCTGCAACATGGTGAACGTGGCATTGTGCCTGAGCCCCACAGCAGTACGTAAGCATCTAAAGGACGGTTCCCCTGCAGTGCAATGATTTCCTTCCTCCTTCACCCACGCTTTTGAATATCCTGCTTGACTCCCAGCACTCATCTGACAAAGAATCTCCCCCCATATCTCTTCTGCTTATTTTCCCAACCATTTGCTCATGATCCCTTTCACTCAGCAAGGCTTTTAAAGAGGTGGGAACTAGACTTTCCCCTCTGGCATCAACAAGGGCAGAGTTCAGCAACAAGCTACTCCTGCTCTGTCAGCAGTATGCAGAGTATCAGCAATGCAACTAACTGAATGCCAGAAATGATAATGTGCCCAGCCCTCCCCTGTTCCACCCATATTTTGCTCCCAATTAAGTGTCATAGAATTCATTGCTAAGTAGTTTACTGAACCTTCATTTAATCCTTACTCTTAACTGAAGATCCTCCATATCCAGTTGTCTTCCTGTCATCTCCTAGGATCCACAGTAAAAGTTAATTATACGAACCGGGATACAAGACTCGGATAAGTGGCATAATACAGCTGACGTATACGTATTCCAGATATGGCACTTCCGTTGCCATCTCAGGTCATAGAACCATAGAATGATTCTAGAACTTCATAGAACTTCATTTTTAGAGGTCCTTTATCTAGTTCTTCCTTCCCAGTGTCCTTCAGAGAGCTTTTCTTATGGGCTTTTTCTTTCCATGCAAACACCTCTGAAGTGGGAAACCAAGAAGAGCAGCAATTCGGCTGTGAGTGTTGCACACTGACAGGAAAGCAATCCACAGCAGCAGCAATGGCCATTCAAACACACAAAATGTCTTTGGCACTGACTCAGGAGCCCAGTCTTTCTCCTGCCCCCTTCCTCCCACCTCTCTTTCTGCCCTGAGGAGCACTTCCAAGTGTTCTCAGGGCTCCCTAGCCAGGCGACATTAGGTGATGTGCACCAACTAAATGACTGTGTCTTCCTCCCCAGTCCCAAATGCCATAAAACAGGCTTGGGGTCAACACCTTTGCTTTAACCCGTGAAAAACAAGAGGTCCCAAAGAGACCATTCAAATGCATGAGGGTACTTCAGCCCCAAGTAACTCATAAAAATCTGAGCCTAGCTAAGAGAAATCTGTGGAGAACCCATTTAAAAGAAAAGTGAGGTACAACCAAAAAGAACATTTAAAAAGTGTTCCACAAATGTCCTTTTCAACAATAACTATGAGATTCTGAAGTGACTGTTCAGGAGTAAATGAACATCCACAAAGCTGAGATGGAAAACTCATCATACCTGTTTATTACAAGCAAAATTTCAGGCACATTTTGGTTTTTATTTGGAAGCAACGAGAATATGAGATCACTGAGTAGAGAAAAATAATTATCATGCCACTGGAGAAGCTGCAAGTTAGACTGTGAATAAATGCACCCACAGCACTGATATGGGAAATCCATACTTAATTTCCTAGTCAGTACCTTTGTACCAAGCATAACCAGGAAGTTCCAGCATTCCCCTAGTGCACATGACATTAATGGTCACCACTGGAAGGGTTTTCCCTGTGCCTCAACAGGGTGTTTTTCTGCTGATGCAAGAACAGATCAGTGGAAGGGCAGAAGGACTCTGAGCACACAGGCCCTGTAGGGAAGGACATATTTGCATTTCATAATTTCAAGCAGAGTTGTGAATATAACTGTATTTTCAGATGACTGATTAGACAAAAAAATGAAGTTATTCATTTTACCTCTTAGAAAAATTACAATTAGGTAAACTTCAGAACAAAGAACCATTTCAAATTGGAAAATAGATACACGTTGAGACTAGGGAAAGTAATTACATGGACTTCATTTTAAAAATGTCTCCTCCCACCCCACCCCCCCAAAAAAAAAAAACAACAAATGCAAAGCAAAAGAGAAAAGACCATCATCAAGTAATATGTTTTATTATCTAGTTTTGGTCACACTGCAACTGGCCACTTTCTTTCTGAAAAGTTAAATTTTTTTTTCTGGTTCTTGTTTTGGTTTTGTATGTTTTTGTTTGTTTGTGTGTGCGTTTGTTGTTTGGTCGGAGTTTTTTGTTTGTTTTTTGTTTTGTTTTGTTTGTCTAGACTCATTTTGAATAAGTTTTATAAAATATTTGATTCTCCTAATCCCTTCTGAGAATACAGATATTTTTATCCTTGGTTTAAGAGTGAGAAAGAAAAGGAGACCACAAAGATAGTGTTTAATGCCAGCATCCCCTTCCTTTGTTCATTCCTCTAAGTAATATTTTCCAATTTCTAGCTTGTGGCTCTCCCATATAACAACATACAACTCTTAATACATTCAGCAGAACAAAAACAGACACTTTCGCTGTATACCTGGAATCTGGAAATGACCAGAGCAGCTGCCTGCACCCTTGCCACCCTAAAACTCCCTGCTATGGACTGAACGAAGACAGCCATCCTTGCAAGCATAGATACTTTCCAACTGTATGTTTGCCCAGGAA
>VXAV01007183.1:408100-465041 GCA_013399715.1 Alectura lathami | reverse complement strand
AAAAAAAAAAAAAAAAAAAAAAAAAGAATTATTCTGTGTAATAGTGCTCCTGTATTATGGTTCCTGTCAGCTTATATTATACGTGAATAACAAACCAATCTCAGTAAACAAATTTTAAAGGAGAACAAAACCCATGAATTATATCACATTAGCTGAAATAACAACTCATCTAGCAAGGAGAAAGCCACTCTTGTTGTAGGGAAAAGGACTGTATTCTGCCTGAACGGGAGAGAAAAGTTCATTTATAATACCAAATAAAAACAACACCAGCAGACAAAAAAAAAAAAGATAACATTTTAGAGTAAATCTCAAAGGATAAAGAAGTCACTCAAAAACTCATGTGAATATGAGTCCCTTCTAACATTTTTCCACTTGTCACCTTTCCATTTTCCACATTTATTTGACGTTTCTGTGGTTGAGTCTTACACTATACCCTATATATAGGGCTCCTTCAAGCATCCCGGGGCAAATCATGGCACAGAGGTTTGAAACAATGCCACTGCCAGCTGCCTGCCCACCACCTCTGCTGCATGCGCAGCCCAGCAGCAAACACATCCTCGCCACCAGGTTCCCCTGCCCTGCTGGGTGTGTAACTGTATAGTCATAATACATGCACAATGATGAGTGCTCTAAGCTGTCACAAGCTAGTACAACCACTGACAGCGGGAAATGAAACTGGATAAAAACTTTTTCTCCCTAGGTTTGTCTTCAGATGGATCTGCTCTCCAGGTGGCCACATAAGCAGTTGTGCTGGCATACAGGAATGGGTGTGCAGACTGCAGATGAGCAGCTAAGCTCTATGAGACAGGAAAACCATTAATTACCCCTTCAAAACCCACGCATTAATTGGAAACTCATAATGCAAAGCTTTTGCAAAGGTCTCTAACACAATTTCACTGAGCTTTAGACAATACTATAGTAAACAAGGCTCAGCCCAGAACAATACAGCATCCTTACGCTTTCTCCTGGTCTAGCCTACACATCACTCTGAGTTGTTCTCTAAGCAGAAGTCAGATCTTCCTGCAAGTCCATTCTATTCCCTTTTTTGCTGCATGTGGTTTCTCTTCTTCTGCCTCTCTGTATTTATTCTTAGTCTTCAAAAACAGACCACCATCATTTCTGGACTCCTGGAAGAGAGGTTACTAGTTTTCTAAGTAGTTGAACCACTAAGTGCTAAGCATGGAGGCCCAAGGAAGAAGAGGTCATTCTCCAGTGAAGCTTAACTCTTCACTTAGTATAAAAAGGAGACAGGATCCAAAACCATGACAATTCTTGGCAATCATCTTCCCATGAAAGTGCTGAAAACCTTGCTTCTCTCCTGCTCTGCTTTTTCTCCTGCCACCAGTTCTCCACCAGCCTTTTGACCCTTCGGATTGAAGGCACCATCTGTGTCAGTGGCATCTTCAATAGCTGTGTAGAGCAGCAGTTTGGCGTGGATAGGAGATGTGTCAGCAAGTCAGGAAAAGTTTACAAGGAGCACACGCAAGACTTCATTCAGTAATTTTGTCAGTGTTTCTCACAGCAGGCCTTCTAGTCAGCCCTGAGCAAGATGCATGGATGTCTTCTGATGAGGATGTGGGCTTTGTTTCTTGGAAAAGAAGGGAAAAAAAAAAAAAAAAAGCCACAGTCGTCATGCCTAAGCTCTTTAACTGTAGTTTCTCACTTCCCTGGTTCTTCGCCAGGCATGTTTTTGCTATCAAAAAATCAAGCATCAGTGGACAACAGAAAGGTTTTTGTATTTCCACTGAATTTAAACCTTCTGTGAACTCCAAATAGCTCAGCAGTAATCAAGGTTATACAAGATTTTCCATCTTCAAAATGCTGGTGAAGGCTTTCTTTCAAGCTGCAATGCTACCATTGCAGTAATCAAGCTGTCTGAGGGCATACATATGCTGTGCTATAAAGGAAGAGCTGCCACCCACAGTCCATTTATATTAAATTGATTCTTGATTTACTATTAATAGTACTTTGAAAATAAATTAAATGACAAATCCTGTATATTGGTCTCAGAGTTGCACATTTCTGATACAACATGCTGCAATGTTTGTACAGCGCACAGAAAAGACAGATGCACGTCTGTATCTGTATCCCCCTGTCTGCTTCAGACAGAACAGTATGAGAGTTCATTAACTTGATCGAAAGCAGAAGTGCCTTTTCTCCCCAGCCCATTAGGGAGATATAGATTCAAACTGGCAGCGAACCTGCTCTGTACCTGCTCAAAGAGCCCTCTAAATCACAGCCTCCTCAGTGGCACTAAGCCATGCAGCCCGACTGCAGTTCCTATGAACTCTGTTTTCCAGTTGTTGCCAAACTCATCGTTCAGCCCCTTGGAGAGCTGCTCTAGAAGACTGGAGGACAGCAGCCAAGGCAATGCCCCCAGAGGCACATGTCAAGGGGCCTTGCCCCATGCAGGGAGCATGATTGGAGCTGACAGTTAACCCTCTTGAAGCCTGAAGTTCATGGTGCCTAATCAATCCCTTAGAAACCCGCTGAGCTATTCCGTAGACCTCACTGAGAGGTTACTAAAGAACATGAGGAAAGCAATCTGAATGGAGGCGCTGGTCAGTTTAGATAAACACAGTGAGAAAAAGTCCACTGCAGGCAGAGAGTTTGCTGCTTTTTGGCTTTCTTTACCTCACTTCATAATATATGGCATTCAAGGAGTAGAAGTGAGCCAGGGTGAAACAGCACCTGGCTAAAACACACCTCCTGAGCTGCCCACAGTTCTTCGGTACTTCGGATGTCCTTCTCTGCATCTACCTTCCCAGCCCCCCATCCCATGCTGGGACCAGCAGGCTGGGTGACTGGGCCATGCAGAGCATCAGCTTGCATGCAGCACCCACAGCATGGCATCTGGAGAAGCCTTGCAAGGCGAAAGGATCATCCGAAGTACCAGGGAGATGCTACATCTCTCAAAAGACATAAATGGGCTCTGTGAGGCACAGGAGGAAGAGCAAGGGCTGCCAGTTGCTGTGCCATGCAGAGACCTGGCCACCATCTGGGGGGAATGGAGGGTGCCTGGCTTTGTGCAGGGGCTGGGAACAACTTGGTGAGGGTAAGAAGGGGCCACACAATGCCCCTGCCATGGGCAGCAGGGATCTGCAGTCAGATCAGACTTCAAGGTGCTTGACTGCATCCCAAATTTGCTTGGCTAGAGGGACAACAGGGGCCAGCCATGACATTCCTCCATCTGTGGCTGTGCAGGACCACTCACACCACAACACCACTGGAGGAGGAGACCACTTACCCAGCTAGCCAAAGAGTATGGTTTCCCTGTGGGCTCGTTTATTTACCGTGGGCATGCTGCAGGAAGGTGTTGCATTTTGCAAAATCTTTGTGCCTGCATAGCTGAACAGAAACCACCTCCCTAGAAAATTATGGCAGGATATAAACAGCACTATAAGTCACGGTGGCTACAACTGTGGTAGCAAACTGAAATGGGCCAGGGCATGGATCCAATCACTGGCATGTGAGCGTCTGCACTATGTCACTGTTGGTGTGCTTATTGGCACACTTGGGGACTGAGCCAACTGTCCCAGACAATGCCAGGGCATGTTTCAGGGCATAGCGTGGGCCAGGGATTTTTCACAACAGGCAGTACTGATGAGGCTACTCTGAGGAGGATAAAAGCCTGCCTACATGATTGTTAGCTGTGCCACCTGCCCTCAGCTTCTTGCAGAATGTCATAATTACTGTTTTGATATCTTTAGTAAAAAGCCATAATTATGGTACTAAGAAAAGTAAATATAAATGTACTAAAAACACCTTTGGACACTAATTAAATTGGTGGAAAAACAAATCAGATATATTTAATGCTGCAGAGTATATCTATGTCAGTTTTCATGCTAAAAATACCTGCCAGAGGCTAAATCAGGTGGTTTATACAATGTGTGATTTTCTGACTTTACACATTTTATTTTCTTGCCTGTCAGGCTCTGGAAGGTTGGCTGTTCCCAATCTAGGGCAAGCAACATTTAACACCATAGCAAACAGCAGTGATCAAAGCTACTTCAACTGCAAGTCAAATTTTGTCTGTGATACCAAGTACTATTTGCTGCGGAGCACACTGGCTGCGTATGATCCTTTCCTCTGAAGGGATAAGTCCTCAGCAAGACACATGGTGCCAAACAAGCCAACTCTGTTATTTATGATATCTGCTCTGAAAAGTGGCACTGCTGGCAGCAGAAATGCTGCCAGGGGCAAGATGAGTTCCTTAAAATGTCAAAGTTATCATTACTCTCACTTATCAAAGACCTTTGTGAGACAAATCACTAAGAAGCTCACCTCTTTGTGAGGATCCTTCCAGTCAGGAGACTCAGTTCCTCCCTTTCCCACACTGCAGGCCCCTTTCCCATGGCTTCACATGACAACCCCATGATAGTCTCTCCTCTGTGAGACACTACGATGCAACAGGAAGAACATCTCAGAAAGTTTGAGGTAACGTGTTTTTTCCTCTTCAGGTTGTTCCCTGTGAGGAGTTCCCTATGAATTTTAATCCCTCTTTAAAAGCCTCTCTCACGGTAATAATTGCAAAAACCAAACCAAAACACCATCAATGTGAAGGTTTGATGAGTTGAGACAAGTTATTGCCAAGTCGTTCTGACTCCATCAGACAGTGCCCTTCCGAGAGCCTCCCTCAAAGCACTCTCCTGAGTGCCTTATGTTTGGTTTTCAGAGGATTACTCACAGAAATGTCCCCCCTCTCTCCATCAACAGAGTCCAGCGAGATGGGTCTCCCTGGGTCAGAGGTACTCCTGGGGAGTTCTTCTCTTCTTTCCCCCATCTGCCCCATTTCCTTTCACCTAACACTAAGTATCTGAATTCCTTAGCAGGCTGCAAATAGAAATCAACAGGAAGGACAGACGAGGTCGGTCAGCTTTGCACACAGCAGGAGGTGCTACTGCAGTCCTCAAGAATTAGCAGATGGGTTTCAAGCCTGGGACAGAGGCAGCAAAGATGGTACACCAAACACACCAGTACCCACTGAAAGTTTCTTAGCATCAAGGAAAAGACTCCAAGAAGCAAGCTTTGGTTACAGTTAGCACACTGCCTTCAAATCAAGCGCTTCAGATTTACACTTGTATTGCCCTATGCATTCCTTCTTCTAGAGGAAACATTCCAGCCTTGGACAAATGATTCCTGTTAAGAAAAAAAGAGTGTGATATTAACAGATGACAATTATGTACAAATCATTTGGAAAAAAGATCCTTACCAACTTGATCATTAAATAAATTCAACATGTTACCTATTCTCTACAAAGATAAACAACTCGTATTCATTTGCGGGTATTATGTGATAACATAAACCAATTTCGTCATTGTTTGTGAGAACATTACAGCCCAGTGAGGCTTTCCATTGACTTGTTTGCTTTCATTTGTCCCAAACAGATGATAATTGAAAATCATGCAGCACAACAGTGACACAGCGGAACAACTCCAAAGGCAGATTTTACAGACATTTACACTGACATCAGCTTTGAGTGATTTTCCTTCTAAGCAGTGTACAAACGTCCCTTCATCAACTGTTTCCAAAGGCAGGCTCCTGGGGCTCCTGTTGGATGTCATGACTGTAAGTTTAGCAAACGTACATGGAAATCTGATGGGTTATTTATAAAGATCTCCTGTGTAAATATTGATGAGCCAACTGTTCAGCTAATTTACTCAGCACAGATATACGGTATGTGTGAGCCAGAAACACAAAAGTCTAACCAGTAAAGAAAGTCTCTGGATATGGAAAGATAGTCTCTGAGGACTGCAAAGTCTGTAGTTGTAGTACACTAACAGGAGTGGTACCCAAAGTATTAAGACAGCTAATATATGTGCTCTGTTCTGTCATTCCTACAAGTAAATTTCAAATTTTTCCTTCACAAAGACTATTTATATTTGCAAAATATACAATATGGACGCATTAGATTGTTCACATTGTTTACTTTCCCCTAGAAAACTTGTTCATCTGCTGTTTTCCAAGGATGCATTTTCAAGTCTGAACACCATCAGTCCTCAGGTTTATCTCATAAGTCCACCTGCAAGTGGATCACAGTCTGCATGTTTCCATCCTGTCCATAGAAATCAAATCGAAGCAGGTCACACACATGATATGTTGTACAAAGGCCTCTGATTTTGGTCGCAGTTCTTACATCACTGGCAAATGAAGGAATAGAAAAAGAAAAAGGAGTTTGTAGCCTAAGAAAGTGAAGAGCTAAAAGTTAATTCCTCAAACTTACATTGCAACAGGACATCAAGAAAGCTAGTTCAAAACCTGCAAGTGTTCTATCTCCACATGTATCTGGGAGACCATTAAAATTTGCCTCTGTATCTCAGAGACAGAGAAGCCTACAAGTAGTAGAGTTTCAACTTCTTACAGCAGATGGCGGTGGATTTTCTTGGTTCATGTAGATAAACAGTCCAAAAGGACCAGAAAATTTTTAATTTAAAGGGAGAATGGATTTGGAGGTCCAGGTTCTTGCTGACTGAAAGCGATAGGTTGCTCAGGCTATGCTTCATCGTGTCTGGTGTAACAATACTATCTGCAATATGATCTAGCTAGACTGAAGATGATGGAGTTGTATTAGCTCGCCCAAGCGTATGAAGCATAAGATAATTTACGAAGAGGATTTAGTTTAAAATGTAGCTACAGCCAGAGGGTGATAAGTGGGGGAAGCAGAGCTGTTAAAATTTACTTATTCTTCAAATCCAATGTTTTCTGCAGAGGCAGCTGGATTTTTATGAAGTTTTGGCAAAACCCAACTGTGAGTTCAATGGAAATGTGCCTTTTGTTCAGGTTGTCTTACCTGGCTCCTGGCCAGCCTGCCTCTTTCACCGTCTTGAAGGCAGAGACCCCAGCATCTGATGTAGCCTCCAACACATTTCTTTCTTTTCTGAAGGTAAATCCTCTTCTTCTCCTTCCTTAGCCCCATCCCCCCCTTTTTTTTTTTTTAACTTTTTTTTTTTTTTTTTAATTTATATAGCAGAAATTGTACTCTAGGTCTTATACCACCTATGCTTCTGAAAGACAGGAAAACACAAAAGCAAGACAATTCCTCATCTCCATGAAGGTGCTGCTAACTTTACTCAATTTTCTCACCACTATGTTGCAGCAAGGTCAACTGCTTTGATGATTAAACTGGCATCTGGCCCTAGCTTTGTAATGACCTGATGTTAGGACATGTGTGCTTAGAGCACCTGCCTGCCCTGACACTGGCAGTGCCTTTGCATTTTCCCTGGGCAGCTGCTTCCTATTGCCTTCACCTGGGATAGTGAAGACCAACTCAACAGACTGGCTATTTTCTAGCACGAGGAGGACTTCTACTCTCTAACTGTGCAGCATCACACTGGGCAGTTTCCCATGACATTATTTTAATAAGCCTCTTTAACAGAACTGCACTAAAGATATTGTGGTAACTTTTGTCTAGAGATTCAGGAAATGCATTTCATTTCCTTTGATGGAGACATTGGCTTATCGCAACAAAGTCAAATCCTTTGGGTTTTCATTGCATTAGTCCTGCTAGTAAGAGCTCAGCATTAAAGCCCCAAACAAATAGCAGTTTTATACATTGCACAACAGGCAAGTAAGCATTGACAAGATCTAAAAGGTAGAATGTTTGCAACTTCATTATTGACCAAGACTTTCTTTCTCTTCTTTACAATTGAATTCTGAAGATTGCTTCCTAAAAAAATAAGACAGCCAGCTAGACCAAAGAGTATCTTTCCTCTGAAACAGAAGATTAAATGCAAATGCTGAATGGCAGATCCTTAAAACCTGGAGATGAAATTGTCAAAAGACTTAGTTGCTGTTGTGCTCTTGCTTGTTCTAGGCTTAAGAGGGAAAAAGTCACTTATCAGGTAAATGAATATGAAATGTCCTACTGACCATATGTTTAAAAATCAGCTTAGTTTATCAGTTTATGTTTAAAAATCACTCATTTTAAGAGCTCAGCTTTTTTATTTTTTTTTTCTGACTGTAAATTTACTTCACTGCTTGTTCTCATTTGCCAAAATTTTCTGATAAGTACAATATACCTTGCTATATTATAGTAAAGGAAGGGGAAAATGTGTCCAAATGAACAGAGATTTTATAAGCTCAGAAATTTGGGGCTTAAAACATAAAAAAAAAAATGCACTATACTACAGCCAAAATAGTAAATTTCTTATCTGCTAGTGATTAGTATATCCTGAGTACGTTCGCACTTTGTAGAGGCATTTGAAAAGCTAAGACTGTGCCTTCAATAGAAGAAAAGGTATTGTTACAAGGAAATAATTAGTCAGTCACTTCTCCATCAGTTAAAATGCCTATAGGGCCTAGGCACCTGTAGATTTTACTCTTAAGCAGGTAAACAATTATGCATTGTGTCCCGAACAGGTGGAACATGCCAGACACCTGACTGGCCTTGGGAAACAAAGTGAGCTTATCTACAGTAAAATTAACACAGTTAACAGTGAAAACAAATCCTAAGTAGGATACAATGGTGACAGGATAAGAAATGCTCAGCTTTTCCTGGGCAACCCCTCTGAATTCACCTTGGCTGACACGAGCTGATTCACCTAGACTGCAAACAAAGGTTTTTTTCCACTCTCCCTTGAGCTCATCCTTGCAAGGGACCTGCTCTGGCGTGATTCCCAAACCCACAGCAGAGAAGCTTTTCCTTTGGCCTTGTCTATGGGCAGAGGTCATATAGCAGCAGAATACAAAGTTGAACCATACCGATGGTATTTATTTCATGAGTAAATGGTGGAGAGTGTCTCAGGTAAGGTGTTAAGTTGTATAGATTTCATTCCTATCATGGTAAACCACTTCTGTTTTGATCCATAAATATGTGACTTTGATCTGGAGAAATTAAGCAAGGACACTGGCTTGGTAGATAGCATGATGTCATACTTTAGATTATGACATCATTTCCCCTCCATCTTCTCCTAGAAAGGGCACACACTGTGCCTCTGTGTTGTTAAACTATGCTTGGCACTCTGGCAAGCAAGCCAGCCCGACACCAGGAGAAATTCCTATTTTTATTTTGCCTTCTTAAATTGAGACTGCCACACTGACATAAATAAGCACAAATATTTCCAGAAGGCTGCATTTCCAGGGTTTCTTTCCCTAACGCAAACAGCAGCAAGCTATTATTCAGTCGATGAGCAAACAAGAACACCCACAACCATTTGGTTGAAGCAGCTCCCTGCCACCATCATGCCGCACAAGCTCAAAATGATGCTGTGCTTGGTGATGTTCATGCATAATGAAAAGGAAGACAGCGGTCAGCCTGCACCTCCCCTCCTGGAGATCAGGACAGTGGCTATCTCCCTCCTGATGCTTTGCTAATTTGAGCAGTTTGCTTGCTGGAAGAGTTACAGGGAGCTAGGGTTAGCAAATTTTTCTCTATCTCCACCGACCCAGAAATTTTCCTAGGAAAAGACTTTATGTCACATACTCATACTTTATAGTAGATACATAAGAACAGAAACAAAAAATAAAAAATACCACCCTATGTAACAAGCACAATCAAATCCATGCATATTGAAAGCAGATGTAAAGAAACAATTCTGCAGATGCAAACTAATATGCATTCTTTGGCATGCTGCCATGCCAAAAAACTAAAAATGTTGTGGGAAGAGGGGAGAACTAATTTCAGATAAGTGAAACTGTATTTGTTGTGATCACTATATATATTATAATCAGCCAGTCCAATCTATCCCAGTGCACATTTTTTGGCAGTGCCACTTTCCTTCCTCTCAGAAGGGTGGGATAACAGAAAACTCGTATTTGGGAAATAAAGAGCAGAGAGAGCCACAGGCTTGAGTCTGACAGGAATTTCTGCAGCAGCAGGGAGAGCCTCATTAGAATTTTTCCCATGACACACCACAAAAGATGGCTGGAGAAAACAAAGTGAGATGCTGGAGCTCAGTATATTTCTTTGTCCTTGAGAAGCCCGGCCTTGCTGAGTCTCACGGGCTAATGCATGCATAATTTGGGGCAGCTGATTAAGTTTATTGTGTTCCTGACTAAATCGGGAGGAGTGAGGGAGGGAGGAGGTGAAGAAACAAAGTTGGCTTTAATTAAAGCTCTGCAATTGTCTTTAATATTTACATAATGCACTATCATAATTGCCCCTGATTGGAGCCTTAAGATGACAGAAGCAAACAACACGCTGGAAGTCCCCAGCTGAGGAAACAAAATAAAATCAAAGACCTCTCCCTTCTTCCTCCCTTCCCCCCAAGCCAAACCAAAAGCTGCTGAAGAGGAATCAGCAAATTCACAAGCCTTGCAGTGGGCTCGGATGGGCTCTGCTCCCTGCAGGCCCCGCTAGGCCACAAACAGGCGGCTGCACCTCAGAGGCCATGGTGCCTGCTGGCTTTGTACTTGGAGCAGGCCAGGGAGAGCAGCTGTGTCTGGTGCGTGTTCAGACTGAAGAAAGAAATTGCTTGGGGAAGGAGGCCATGAGCTCCCCAGAAGGAAGCAGTGCTGTCCCAAGGGAGGGTAATCCTGTCCTCACACCACCCCGCAGATCTGCTGGTGTTTGAGGGCAGGTGCTTGTAAGCATCGCGCATGCAGCAGGGGCAGCTCCCAAAGAGACGTTTTAAGCATCTGTGTGAGCTCCCTCTGGATTTGAGATGACAGACATTTTGTTGGTAATTACATGCAAAAGCAGGCTCTGTTCTGAACTCAGTGCTGCTGCAACCACTTGGGAGGAAAAACATTCATTGCAGTTTTCCCCATGGAAAACTCTTCTGTTTTCTCTGTTTGGATTGCCTGACAGAAAATAATAAATAAACACATTTTATGTTCTTTCTATGAAAAGAAGTATATCAAGGTTGCTGGTGATAAAGAAAATTTCATCAACCGGGAGCAACAGTAAAGTTTCCATGGCACTGATGTCCCTTCACTTTGTGACAGCCACAGTGTCATGTGGACGTAAGGTTCTGTCTCTGCATGTTTTTCTCAGAGATTTAGGGTCTATACCTAACGGACACTACTGAATCAATGTGTTCTCTGCAGATTGTGCAGTCTATATTCACAAGGTCTTTCACAGGTTCCCCTAATAAGAAAATGCTGATTTATTTTCATTACCTAGTCTTAGAAATGCCATCATGGAAAGTTTGCTACAGAATTTTTCCAAACAGACATGGAAAATCATCGTTTCATAAGCACAAAAAGTGCCATTATTCATGTTTAATGGTGACAGAAGCCACTGCCATAAATCTGTTTTCTTGATCCAGAGTGGAAGGACTCCAAATGTGTCTCATGTAACACTTAAGCCACTGCATGCTTCTGCTTCAGCTGTTGCTTGCAGCTGAGCTACTGCTAACCTAACAGTGTTTTTTACCCATCATCTGGAGCTGGGCAATAGGAGAGGCATTTGGTTCTGATGGAGAAGGGTACAGTTGTATACTCGTTTCAGCTCTCACATCACAGCTTCCTCAAGAGCAGTAGCCCAAAATTATCCAGGTGCTGCATCTCCACATCAGCTTCCTTAGCAGTGACAAGTTCCTGGTGTCTCCACATTAGCAGTCTCTGGTCATCTTGTGCTGCACAGCCAACAGGCAAGATGTGGAGGCAGAGCAGAGGGCCGACTCATCACTTCAGCACCTTTGTTTCCTGGCAGAGAACCTATGCAATGCCTTTTTGTCAGATTGCTGATTATAGTGTTTTTTTCTAAAAATGGTATGCAAACAATAGCGAGGAAGCAGCCAGGATGTAGGAAATGCACCTGCTATTATCAGCCATTGTCAGAGCACTAGAATTAAAGTACAATAATCTAATGTACTTTTCAGTACTAACTTACTTTTTCATATGGACATCAACATATTCACTTACCAGACTTTGGCTTTATATTTTTGATTGTTTTGGTTCAATTTTCTAAGCAATGCAGCACAGATAAAACAAAAATGAGTATCTGTCCTTCCCTTCAGAGCGCAACTATGACTCATGGGGTTTGTGCATTCACTTGGAAACATGGTTCTGCATCATTCTCACTATATAACAGCAACAGCATACAGAAACTACACTGGTGCTCTAGGTGCCAAATAAGCTATTTACTGGCATGGAGGGCTTATATGTGCACTGTATTTTCACCAGCTCCTGACTCAGAATACAGCAGGGACTGCTATTAGACTAGGGAGCTGTGTAACTGTTTACAACCCTGGTCCAATCAATGATTTGTATTCTTTCCAATATGAAAACAGGAATTCTAGAAGTGCATTACCATCATTAGATATGTAACACACCATGAAATGCCTGAGAAACCATTCACAACATCCCTCAAAATCCTGTACTATGGTTAGCATGACAGTAGCCAAACCAGTGAAGTTGCTGGTCCCAGCAAGAACTCTTTGGATTAACCATAGACCTCATAGAAACATATGTTGGGAGAAAAAGGTAAGTTTTCCAAGACTTAATGTTGCTGAAATTCAAAAATCACATGTTGCTTTTTTTCTTTATGTTATTGCATGTCAAATAGTCAGGCTTAGGCTTCTTTGCATGTGGGCACCTTTTTGCCTATGACATAATCTGAACATAAAATATCTCATCTGGAATGTGAGCAAATTTTCATGAGAAAATACAAGTGGGGCACAAAGAATGGTGTGAAAAGAGTATTTCTATCCTAACCTTCACTATTGGTTTTGGAAAATAAAGCTGTAAAATTTCGAGCATCAGCATGGTCTTCAATTCATTTTTGAAAAGGAAAAGAGCAAAATGCAGGTCAGAAACTCTGCTGTAGGTAAGAGCCTAACTGTCAGTGTGATGGGATATTTTTTACCTGCTTTTTATGGCAAGCAATTTGTTTTGTCCTAACTGTTTGTATTTGGATTGCATTTCCAGACAAATAAAAGTTATGTCAGAATAAAGCAGCTGAACAGGTGGCCCTCTGTAGAACTCTTCTATTTAGATGGTATTTCAAAGTGGAAATGAGCATGGAGCACTGGCTGAGGTAGAATCTCTTGTTGTAACTCACCATCTGCCATTGTGCAGCGCATTACAACATTTATTGGCTTTACTTAACTGTTAATGAAAAACTACCATCAACAGCTGCCATCACTCCCACTACAGACTGTAATAAATAATAGTCTGCTTGGCTCACAGCCCTCTTTCTCATGCTCTAGCGAAATAAGAGCTAGGGAGTCCACAAAGATTCAGTAGAACTGTGGGCAAGGAAAGATGGTTAGTGCTCTGTGATCAGTTTGACTTTTATTGGAGCTGTGTTTTGCCCAGTCTTGACAGGCATTTAAAAATATACATATGTTTATGAATGGGTAATTAAAAGGATCCCAGTTCTGCTTTTCCCCAGGGTCTTTTGCATTGATTGCAGTGGGAGCAGGGATAATCCACTGGCCTATTATGGAAAATCCAATGGTCTGTTAAAAATGTAACCATATATAATTGGCTATTCACTCAATTTCAGACTCTAGAATTTTGTCTTGTTTTGATATTTTTTCTATAATTCAACTTCGGTTTACCCCACTTAAAATTAAGAAATCCTCTGCTTCGTTATCTCTGTGGTTTATTGACTAGATTTTAAGAAGACCTCTACTTCTCTTTGTGCATCTCAAATAAATTGCTAGGATCTCTAGGGTATTCCAAAATTTATACTAGAAATTTGGCTGACCAATATCAATTTGGCTGATCTCATTTTCAGACTGAGGAAATCCAACTTTTGAAAATGTGTCTCCAAACATCTGCTTGTAGGTGTTATTTCTAATCCTAAACTGGAATACTTTTTTATTCACACTTAGAAAAGTAATATAAGTAAGTGTATCACTGTCAGAGTATTAAAGTAATAGTGTTTAGTTATATATGAAATTACTGTAAGATTAGCTGTACCGACACTTTCATGGCTCAACATCTCCTCCAAGCGAAATGTTCCACCCATGTTCTTCACAGATCAGTGAAAAGATGAAAGCCTGGAGAACAGGAACAACCAGCAGTTGTGAAGTAACATGCATGTAAGTATAAATCTCAATGGAGATGTAGACACAGAAAGCAGAGAGCTGACTGGTACCCTGCAATAGGGGCACATCTTGTCTTATTCAGACTCCACTTAGACATCGCTTAACTGAGAAACTACCCAGAGAAGTGTGCAATGAGTTCATCCAGTAAATGGCCATCCTAAGAATAGGTTGAGAGATATGGGAAATTAGCTATTCTGGATCAGGTGCCTATTTTGGGTCTCGTTGTTTTCTTTACATATTGATTATAGTTCCTCTTTCTATTTTGAGGAATCCCCACCATGTACTTCTTAACAATTAGTTATATTTCGAAGTAGGAAAAAAAAAAAGGATTTTTCACTTTGAATCCCATGGTTCTTGACACTACAAGAAGAGCGCAGTATCTAAACAGGGGCAGAGTGAGCAGATGAACAATTTTATCAGCTTATGCGAGACTGGCAGGACCAATGCTGTAATACCACAGACAAATCTGTTATCTAAGTTGTGAAAAAGATAATTAAAATTGAAAGATAGGCAGAAAGGAGAAAGAAATATTTTTTATGGCCAGTGAAAATGTACTACAGTGGAAAATGTGCTACAGTGGGAGAACAAAGAAGTTCAGCCTACTTGGTGCAAGGAAGTCAAGATAAAGTGCAAATATTGAGGAGTGACTTGACAAAGTATATACATATAAATGTTTTTCCAGGGATAAAAACAGCAGCTAGCAAAACTCCAGACTGAATGGCCAAACACTAAATTTACACAGTTTCAAAATTAAAAAAAAAAAAAAAAAAAAAAAAAAAAACTTATTTCCTCTCCTTCCTCTTACTGGGCTTATCCTTGTCCCAGTAAAAAAGATTAACTCACGGAATAAAATGCCAACAGCAGTGGTGGCTCATCCATCTTTGACATACTCAAACCAGGAACAGGTTTAATAGGAAAATTATTTCTTCCTTCACCCAGATCAGACCAATTGGTTGAAGACATTAAATACTTCATGTAACACCGTCCCAAATCCACAGCTGAGTCACATCTGCCCACAGCACTAAGTAAACTTCTTATTGTTTCTCTGAGCGAAAGCACACACTCATTTGCCTTCACAACACTACAGCCAAGTAGCATCACTCCAGAAATGCAGCCACCATCTGCATGCTCCCCAGAGTGCTTGTGGGCCCGGATTTTAGGTCTGTAAGCAGTTGGACTCCAAGCTATCTAATGTACAATGAGTCTTTCAAATGGTATATTTGAGGTGTCCCTCATTACCAGAAAGACTATCAACACCTGACTTCCTTGGTATTTCAATCACAGGTTTGGCATCAGAACTGCCAGAGCATGTTGCAATCATTCAGATGACTAATGCATTAAGGTATTTTTGTGGCAGAGAAATGGAATACTTCCCACATTTCCCCTTTTGTCTTTTCAATAGAGACAGATTATCTGTCCCTTTGCAATTTCCCATTAAGTTCCTAAAATGTGTACTTCTCCGAATCACAATGTTTGAGGATGTTAAAAGCTACATAGCATATACTCCTTCCTAAACTGGCCACTCCGTCTAATCTGCTTTTCTAGAGTTCATGAACCACGAATCAGCTTATAGAAACCAGACTGTGTATGTTTGATGTTCCAATACCAGCACTGATTTTGCTTTTCAGCTGCAAAACGAGAAGCTGAGGCCAGAGAGGTCTCAAAGCTCAGAGGGTGGCACGTCAGGATCGTGATGATCACCGCAGGCTTGCATTGCACAGAGCAGGGGACTTCTGAGATTTCTTCACTCTTCGAAAAATGGCCAGATCCCTATGTATCAGTCAGATCCATGTCATCTTAGAAATGACGAAGTGCAGTTCCAAGAAAACAAAATCAATTCCTAGAGGGATCTTAGAGATGTAATTTTTAACCCCTGTGAGAACCAAGTTTCAAAGCTGTGCCTTGGAATTCCAAATAGGCAAAAATTTCTAATAGTCAAAATTCTCTCTTATCTCTTTTCCCTCATTTCATCAATGATCTTTGAAGACAGGGTATGTGTAAGTTGTCCTGCAACAGCAAAGCCGTCTTTATCTCAAACACAGCACAGCCCTCCAGTTGGTATTAGATGTACCTGAAGCCCATGACTCAATGACCGTTTCAATTGCCTGAGGACTTGTCCCTGTCAGTAAGGCAGCTCAGCTCCTGCACCTCTTCTCAAGCTGAGGGCCTGCACCAACCTCCTGGTAGGTGTCCTCCAATTAAGGGAGTGGCAGCCTCCCTGGCTGTTGACTGGGGCACAGCCCTTGTAGGCCGCATGGGGAGGACTGTGGTTTAGAGGGATTACACAAAGGCACTGGAACCAGCTAGGGTAACCCTTAAATCTGTCTTGGGCTTGCTTCTGGGATCCAAAAGTTTTGGGGTTTTTGGATTTTGGTTTAAGATACAGAAGGATTTTGTCTTGATAAACAGCGTACAGATTCTGTTCTTGCCCATTCTTCTGTGGTTTTGCTCTGCTTTTTCTCCAACCTCTTTCTTAAAATAACTCACAAGAGTCATTGATTGCCTCTCCTCACATTTCAGTTGGACATGGGCAAAGCTATTCTTCATGTTATGGAGGCACATAAGGCCACATAAATCCCTCTGTTTTCTGTGTTACAGAATGAATCCTATGATAGTTAAAAAGGCTTTGGGCATGTGTTACACAATTTCTGTTTATTCAGCGTGGCAATCCTTTCCAAGGATCTGGTACTCTGTGTGACTTCACTATTTGTGCTAATAGGACTATTTTTCATTCCCTTGCTTCTGCATAGCAAAGCCCCAATTCCACAAACCTTCGGCACTCACTCAGATGAGTGCCTTACAGGCTTCTGCTGGGAGCAAAGACAGTCATACAAACAAGCATGCCGTGGCTTTACACACTTCCGACATATTTTGGGCACAACGTAATCTCTACTTGATATAAATCCAGAGAAAATCATTTGAAGTTAATAGATTCTTTGTTCTATGCAAAGACAGTGGAAATGGAAAGATAAGCAGAATAACAAATAGCAAAGTACTAACTAATGCTATTTAGCTAGAAATCCTTACATTGTAATACAGTGATTGATGTTTTTATTAGCATCTTCAAACATAAATATTCCCCCTTTACTGTGATCAACATCTTCAGAGCTTTTTGATTATTATTATTTTGTATGCTCTCTGTTTTAATTATAACACACTTTGCACTTCTCTGCCGGTTTTCATCTGAAATCTTGAATTACTTTGCAAGCATGAATTCATTAAACCTTACAACGTCCCTCTGAGGAAACTGTTTAATTAATACACCCAAGTCATGGATGGGAAAATTCAGGCACATGGATAGTAAGTAATTTCCCCAAAGTCACACAGTAAGTCATTGAAAAGAAGAGGAAGAGAATTTAATGACCACGAGCTGCCAGACCACATGGAGATGAAGGTGGAGGGGAAACTGTAAAGTAAACGCAGAGCTTGGAGGTTCCCCCTGATCAGAAACCAGCTCAGGGTCCCCTGCTTCTCTGCTGCCAGACCACAGACTCCTGTGTCAGCTCCGATTGCTTCAGCCAATTTGGTCTCAAAGGTGTGCTGGGACAACCACAGCGCGGTATTGCTGAGGAGGTGGCTTCGACCAGAGGAGAATGGGGCTAAGTAACAATAGGAATGAATTGTGACTGCCAAAGCCTCTGTCCCCTCAGTGGAAACACTGCCACTGTATGATCATCTGGTATCAGGGTTTCAGGGGTGTCTCTTTTGCTCAGAGCGCTTTGCATTTCAGGAATGGAACATTGCAAGCCAGGCAGCAATGCAGGGGGCAGTGCCTATGCAGCACCACAAGCGCTGCACATGCAGGGCCACCCGGGTGCATGTGGCTAGGATATTCTGCACACGCAGTTCTGGTTAAGATCAGTGGGTCCTAAGGTGCTGAATATCTCCTCAGATTGGATGAACATTGTCTGCTAATTGCTTCAGGAGTAACTGCAGCCATGTTAACAAGGGTCCAAGTTCTTTCGGGGCTGGACTCATTCTCTTTTTTCTAAATCTTCTTCTGAATTAAAGTCATGTATTTACCTCATCCCAACTGTCCCCACCTCCTTTTCTTTTCTCCTTATTTTTCTCTTAAATGATGCAGACATTGCTTTCCTGGGATATGAGAACTAATGTATGCAAATTGTTATACAGCATTACTACTGCCATGGTGCCACTATATTGCTGAGATAGTTAATTACCAGGATAATGTAGTTTGTCTGTTCTCTGTCCCCTTGTGCTGTTCCTAAAAGGAAACAAAGGAAACGACATCAGAGAGACAAGGAGAGACAATTCAGTCCCCTATTAATAACTGCCATAAAGGAAATCAGGATTAAAGGCCGTTCACAGCACACATGGCACACAGCTTTGTACGGCACAGATGCCGAAAAGGGTTTTGGAACGGGGTCTGCACCTGGTCATGTTATTCATCAAGTGATAAACCTTGAGACTCATTCTTAACTGACATTGAATTACTTCTGTGTCACAATAAATTTCACAGAAATGAGATCCAAGTGAAAAGCAAGCCCAAGGGCAGGCCAGGACTTACACTGTTGTTGCCTTCTTTGTCTGTAAAAGAAGAGACAAATTCCTCCCCAGGAAGTATTCTGGGGCTTACCTTAGAGATGAAATTCTCTATGCTCTTCCCTTATGCCTCCCAACAGGGCAAGACATTCTCAGTGGCTGTGAGAAGCAAGGTCCTCACCAGAGGTAAGCGATGTTGTCATCGTCAGGCGTTTCATGCTCATTGCAATCAGTGATGACTTTTCTGAAACCCAGTGGGTGGTCCTGAATAAAAATGACATGATTTGGCCTTAGGAACCAAACAGAGACTTACCTAAATAAAAATCAAGAAACCTTATGGAGTCTAATGATTACATCAAGTTTAGAGCTGTTCTGAGGGATTCAATAGCTGTTTTAAAAGGGTGGTTAAAATTGCCATACTGAAGACACAATTGTTTATTGCGTTTAAAGATTTATTTATTTTTAAATTGTTTCTATTGATCCCATTTAATCTCTTTATGGTAGCATTTGTGCTGTTTCCCCCAGGTTCTATAAGAGGCTTCCACAAAGGAGGGCTGTCCCTGTAGATGACTTCCATTAAAGAGGTCAGCTTGTTTGAAAGAAAGAGAAAGAGATAATGAGAAAATCCGGCACTCACCAAGTGGGTAGGCAATAACACCCCACCTCCAGTTATCTCCAGCCAATAGCACTACATGGCAATGAGGTAATGCTTGCATTTGATACCCTATGGCAGTGCTTGGGTGGTTTGCAATTTGCGTTAAGCCAGACAAAACCGGGAGGCTCCTCTGTCTGTTGTGCTGGTACAAATGAGCAGCTGAATTCAGACCTTCACAGCTACAGGGAAGGGGGGCAGCGGGGAAGTGTGCCAGTGCTCCAGCTTCTCTTCCCTTCCCTTCCCTTCCCTTTTTTGTAACACATGAGTGGTTTTGAAGTGTTTTATTCACACAAGTTAAAGGAAATCTAAATGGGTGTTTTGGTTCGTGATGCTGGCACACCCCAGGGTGGGCTGGTTCTGGAGGCTCCTAAATAAATTCAGAAAACTGCCCTTTTTTTTTTAATCACTCATGTACCAGATTACTCTCCTCTCATCATCCTTGTGCAACCAGGGGAATAAAAATAGATTTTATGACTCAGTATTTAAAATTTAGCAATGGGGGAAAGGACCAGAGATGGGGCTTTGTTTTGTTCTGCCGACGTATTCCTTGTGCATTTCAGTCACACCTGTATACTGTCTTTGACAGAAGGACCGGCTTCTCCTGTTGGGGCCAGTGCTCCTGGGGCAGCAGTCAGCAGGTGGGGGCTCCCCCAGCAACACAGCACTGTCAGCTATAGGCCTTGAAAGCGTATATTGCCTGTTATGGGCTGTGCCTTGGGAGGGAAAAGATTATTCCCTTTTCCACTCTCAGGCCCAGGCAACCTCTGCAGAGTTTGTAGAAACGCCTTGTTACTGAGCGCATGTGGTGAGAAGTCACTGTGAGGGTGAGAGTTGCCATGCACAGCAAACATGGCACAGATACCACAGAAGCCTTCCTGCTGGCACCCAGAGCATGAGCCAGCATTTCCCAGTTGATCTCCTAACTGCAAAATGGATTAGCTGCCCGCTGTACTTGCGCATCACCAGCCGAATAATTGTCCTCGGCTGGCCGAACATTTTTAAGTGCTTATTTTTCTGCTAGAAAAAGTGTATCTCCTTTCAATCAAGCACAATTACCCCAACCATTTCTTTTAATTGTTCTCTTTCCAGAGGATATGTTCCTTAGGGGCTTTCTTGCCAATACCAGTGGATGTTTTATTAGGGAATTATATTGAGCTGCTGGAGCTGGTGGCCATCTTTCATCAGCAGCAAGCCAGTGGTAAAACTGGACGGACATGGATACTGGGATGGCTTGTGGGCACAGGGAGGATGAGGCAGAAACAGAAACCTAGGCAAACACATGTGAGTAGCAGTTGTGTCACTTGAATTAGAGCCAAACCTCCACTGATGCCCTGCTGGGAGAGTCCATATGGAGCCTCTGGGGCTGGGAGCCATGGAGATGCTACTTATTTTTGAGATGTCTTCCGATTTCAGTTGCTGAAGTAGCCCCTTTATCTCAGCTGAACTTACAGTGAGAGACCAGAGATGCATAGCTTGGCTGTTCTAGTTAAAATCCACTCTGACAACGGCAATGGGAAATCAAAATCCACTGCCATTTTACACAGCTCTCAGTCCAGTCAGGAAGAAACAAAAGGAGAAATGGGAGCATGTTCCCTCTGCTCAGCACATCTGCTTCAGTGGACCAAGAAACATATACGTAAGTCCAGTGAGAAGAATGGCATGAACATAAACTTAAAGAAAACCCACTCCAAATGTAGAGTCCAATGTCTCCTTAAAGGCAGGAGAGACACTGGCTTTGTACAGCATGTTGGGAAAAGATTCACTGCAAAAGCCAAAAAAGCCCTTAGAAAGCAAAACAAACAAACAAACAAACAAAAACACTATATTCAATTAACCTTGAAAAATTACTTAGAAGTTCTGTATGTATACATTTTTTTTAATAATATATACATTACAGTGGGCATTTTAATGGCTGTCTTCTCTCTATTAAAATAACCAGCTTGGCAAAATATGTCATGTAAAAAAAAAATATGTTTGCACAGGGGTTTCTCCTTTACCTCTTCCCTTTCTCCCCAGCCAATAGACACGCCATTTTGAACAGATTTCCCTATTTGTCTCCACAGCAGTTGTTTTTCAACATGAATGTAGCACTATTCTTGGAAATGACAACTTGCCCTAACTCCTCTTCACTACGCAATGCAGAAAGGATGGGCAAAGATGTGATGAGGATGCTCTTCAAGATGTTCACGGATATGTATGTAGCATCATTCTATACTGGTGACATTGTCTGTTCTCTGTGTACTGGTGACAGTACATGTCCATCTCCTCCTTATGGTCCTGCTACATTGAAGGACTCCACCTTTGTGTGGATACTGCCTCTGCAGGTGCTGCCAGTTGCTAGTTCAGGGCTGCTGTAGCCTGTCTGAGCTACAGGAGATTGTGAGAAGCTGCCTGAAAGACAGCAAATACTGGAGAATACAAGATGAGTTGGCTGCAGCTGCCTCAGTGCAGGAGATTGGGAAATTTTGATATAAAAAAGAGCATCCTCATGACTGAAAGAAAACACAACTTGATGCTAGGCAGTGCAGCTTCTGGAAATGGGACTAGAGAGGAGATGAAGAGCTGTGTGTGGGTAGGGGATGGCATGGGAAGCCATACCTCATCTCAGCTCTATCACAACAGCATTTAACAACAGCTCTCCAAAAGGTGTTCTGCGGTGTCATAATCTGGAACTGAGCTACAAGAAAATCCAAGCATTTTAGTTCTATGTTTACAGCATGGTATCCTGCTGTCCTTTTTTTAATATAATTTATTTTGCCATTTATAAGAATATTTTATGCTCCCCAATACCTCTTCAGCCTCCAAGTGCTAATTTAAATGCAGCTCTTCAGAGTCTGTTCATTAAGTGCTAAACTATGTGTGTGCCTTTCCTCGGCAAAACAATCTAATTTCTGAGATCCTTTGCTCTGCAGCGTGACTCTTGTGTCCTTGAAAGATGAGGAGATAACACTACAAGAAAAAACTAACATGCAGCCAGGGGAAATTTGGTGACCACAGAAACTGGACATCTGTAATCAGATACAAACTAAAAATGAGACAGCACTGACACCATGCTCTTCTACACACAACACTCACCTTGCCTAATGAGCGATGTGCCACGGAACGGACAAAAACTGGGATTCAGCTGCACTGCATGATCTCTATAGCAAGCTGAACTAATAGGTAAGCTTCATCTGGAGGAGAGTGAACACGGTCAGCAAGAACAGCAGAAGGAGCCCACGATTATTACATGAGGGGAAAAAAGCAAAATGCATTTATTTAAAGGGAAACAGAGAAAGAGTCTGTCAAAATTCTTAAGATAATCATCTCTGTTGACTGTTTTTACAAGTCACTTCATGGAAGATGGCCCCCTAATAATGTCTCTGCTCCCCATCCAACAGCCCTCACACTGCTTGCTGCGCTGTGCTACCACTCATCACTTCACCATCAGAGGGATACAGTTATGCTTTGCACCAGCGAAGAGTGTCTTTTAATGCAGTATGTTTCAGTGGCACAATTTAATGGCGACACAAACATCTCAGAGAGAAAAGGAACAGCCACTTCTACAGAAAACATCCAGCACAAGAAATATTAATTCTTCAAAACAATGCGAGAGTTTTAGAAGTTGTGTACGTCTGTAAGATTCAGTGCACTAGTCAGCTGTTAAAAAAGGTGGGTAGGAAGATGCCATTGCTGACAGCAGTTAGCCCGTATCTACCTAACGTGGGCTGGTGAGGTTTTGGCACCTTCTTTGAAGTGGTTTGTTTGGTCATTCTTGGATACTCTGTACTGCAAAACAGAAACCTCTGAGCTGGCTAAATACAACAATTGTATATGTCTTCCTACTTTCATAGTACTGTGCTGTGCTCCTATGGTACCTTTCATACCAAATCCCTGAAATGAAAGAAGTCTAAGGACAAGACCTTCAAAAGCTACCATGTGGCTCACTTCAGTGCATTTCTGCAGGAGTTAGGTGCATACTTTTGCCCTACTCTGGGGCATATTTGTACCATTTTGTCCTGCTAAAAGTCAGAAGGAACCCTGGATATGCAGCAGCATGCCAGAAGAAGTCTGAACTCCCATTAATGCTAATGAAAAGGCTTTTATCAGCTTCAGAAGTAGTCACAGGGTGCTAGCTGATTGAGCTAGGCTTTGTGAGGCTGGCAAACCCAAAATGTAATGACATAAAGCACTGCCTGGATGCAGCATGTAAGACAAGGCAGAGCGCTGGCCTGGCACAGGGAAACAGTGCATCAGATTTAATCCACAGGGACAGGCAACAAACAAAATGCAGTACTTATGCCACAAATTGGCCACACAGGTAGTAATCTGTCCTGCAAGGGAAAAAATGCCCGTTGAGATTCAGATTAATTAGCAGTACAAGGCATGAGTAATATCGTCTTATTTATCATAACTGTTTCGTTCATCCCTGTTCCACAGGAAGGAAATAATAACAGCAACAGATAATGTTTAGCATTTTTGTGGCACTGTTCATTTTACATCACAAATCAGTAATTTAAGCATTTTGGTACAAAGGCGGGTTTATAGGTGGGTCATTGGACCACTGAAATGCAGCCTCTGTAAGAATAATATGGTTTTCAGTAGCAGTGGGAAAAGGTGTTTTTGGTGAGAGATGATGAAACATATGGCTGTTTCCATGCACAATGTCAGGAAATGCTCTGTGACTGCACAGGGATGGGAGACCCTTGATGGCAAAGCCAGCATCCAGAGGACACCTGTGCCCTGCAGCACCCGGTGTGCTTCAGCTTCCGCAGGAAGAAGGGAGGCTGAGTCACACAAGCGAAGGGCGTTTGGTTCTAAAAATAGTTCCCGTCTGCTGATATGCCCCCTGAGCACAAGAAGGAAAAAAAGGGAAGATAGGCTTAGAAAGCATCCAGATATGGATCTGAGGTTGCTGAGCCAATATTGGTAGCCTTTAAGGGACCCTAATGTGTAGCCAAGGCCTGCTGTGTGGCCTGTGTGCACAATACAAGGACAGAGATTGCCTCTTTCTTAGCACGTATCACTGTACTCTTAGCAGAAATACTTTTTATCTTCAGGAAAAAAAAAAAAAAAAAAAAAAAAAAGAAAAGAAAAGTAAAAAACACTTTCAGCTCCCAACTCCTCAGCACCAGTGTTTCCTGCAAGACCCTTGGCTCCAGCAGTGAAGATGCTGAATGACTCCCTGACACCTCTGGATCAGCACAAATGGAGAAGGGTACATGAGTGGGGAGGGCACCTACCTTCTGGTTTGTCTCAGGGCTATGTAGCATTTACACAGCCTTTCTGCTCCCCTGGGGTGTATTTTGGAGACAAAAAGAGGCATGGAAACCATGCAGTGTGAGTAAAGAGGTTTGATTATCCAGGGTATCTTTGAAGGACAAAGCAGAGAACAGGAAGAATGGCTTCAAAGTAGAGAATGAATTCCTAATATCATTTAAGTGGAACAGGTTTCTTCTCGTGTATGCTGTCAGAATATTAATGGCTTTTAAAACAGGTTAATCCAAGAAGTAACCAAGTGAAAAAGAGAAGACTCTCAATGATGATAGTTCTTTTATCCTCCTATTTCTGCTCTCTGACGACAAGCCATTTCCTCCCAGCTGGAGGAGAATGACAGCTGGTGCTGGCCCATGACTCATGCCTGCAATGGGCTGGGCAAGCTCAGAGACCAAGTTAAAATTCTTCCATCACAGGAGAGGAAAGGAGCAGGCAGGTATCCCTAACCAAGGCATTGCTCCACCCTTCCCCTGCCTGAAATACAGACTGACATACCCAGAGGAAATAGAAACCCTGAGGATCCCTTGGCAGACTTGCCTTGGGATCCTTCACTGTAGGGGATGGGGGCTTCTTATGTGCAAAATGCAGCAGGCACTGGACAAGCATTGGCACAAGCGTCGGGCAGAAGGGGATGCTCAAAGCCCACACAGCTCCTTCCCAGTCTCTGAGGAGCTCTTCCTAGGTCCAACTGTGGAGTCAGCAAACCCTCAGATTATATGAAAACATTTTAAAATATTTTTTGGCATTTAAAATTTAAAAAGAGTTCACAACTAAAGAATTGTTGTTTGCACATATATAAATGTGTCACCTAGCTTGCTTTGCTTTATTTTCCTCCGCTTTCAGAATTCAAACCTCTGGAAAATATTAGCAACTCTTACACAAAATTTGAGTTAAAAAAAAAAAAAAGCAGAAATCCAACACACCCAACAGTGATTTTGATAATAGAATAATTGTTGTGTGACTCACTCCAGTAAGCATAACAACTGAGAGCTTATAAAGTATGCACTTGGGCTCTGGGCTGCCCACCTACACTCAATTTCCTCTGACTGTGGAATGTCCTTTGGCAGCATTGCAGCTAACCGATACGCAGGAGTCTAAGGAAAACACTACAACTTGCATAGTATTATTGGTCTAAAAGCTGTGGGCTCATATTTCAGCCAGCCAGTGCAAGGTTACCTGTAAAACACAACCACACCTTGTGAGAGACAAGAATTGGTAGGGCCATGGCTGGAAATTCTATGCTCAGTAGTACAGAGACAAATATATTTAAACTAATAGGTAGATAATACACTAAAAGGCATCTGCAAATTTTAGAAAGAAATTTTAAAAAGAGAAATTTTTCTCTTTCTACCACAGCACTTTGGCCCACAAGCCAAGCCATGTGCTAGCTAAAGAGGAGCCTGAATGGCTGCACAGGCTGTACACAGTGACTTATGAGTGCCAATGGAAATATTGCTCCTTAATACAGCTACCCACCTGCGTTACTCAGGTGCCGTGCCTGGTGCACATGCATCGCTCCTGTATCATGCTCCGCAGTGGAGCTGTGACCACTCCTGTAGAAATCCCTTGCTGGACACTTCACTGTGCAGCCACAACACGTTGGGTGTTTTCTGAGCCTGAAGGGAAACTGATGATCTCCTGAGCAGCCAGTCCTAGGCCACAGCACAGCACCCATTGAAAGGAACAGGTAAGGGCCAGATGTGAGTAACTGACAACACAGAGACTGGGACGGACTTGATCCCAAATCCTGTGAAACCAGTGGAAAGATGGTGTGCTCCTGGCACTGCACACTGCATTTTTCCCTTCTCCAGAACCTGTATGACTAAGGGTTTGACAAATCCAGTGATGGCCTTGACACCTGTACCTATGACATAATGATGGAGTTACTCAGCAGGAACTAAACAGGCCATGTTCTCCTGTCCCACCTTCTGCCTGAGCAGTGAGCTTCACTGGAGCTAGCCACACTTGCTCCAAATCAAGCAATATAATTTTGCACAGGGATTATTTCCTCAAGGGCAATAAATTCTGGGGAAAAGTAGTCACCTACAAGAATCACCAACAAAAAGGACCACTCTCATAATCCAGGAGCTTCTTTCCCACTTCACATAAAAAAAAAAAAAAAAAAAAAACGAAGAAAAAAAAAGTATTTTTCTGTTTTTCTAAAAGAGAACAGCATTGAATATTTGTCATGCAAGTGTATGCAAATGCTCAGGTCTATACACATGCACAGACTGCGTGTGCCCCAGGATCGCTTGCAGGATGATTCAGCAGTGGGGCATAGGGTGCAGGCAAGCCATGACAAATCCTGCAGCGTGAAGGGCAGTCCATCTGACTGGCAGTGATGCGGGAAGCCAAGGAATTCAGTTCTCAGAAGCCTTTTGCCTCCTGGAAGGCTGTAAATAAAACAGGAACTAACATCTTTTGCCTAAAGATTGTGGTGTTGTGATAAACAGAAAATCTAATTAATCAGGAGCATTATGTCTGATTTGTGCAAACTTGTGGCTGCACAGCTATAAATTATATCACCATATTCAATTACTGGAAACAACATTTCCTGCATAAACCAACCTCTGCAGTCTGTAGGGAGATCTCCCAATTTCAGATATATAAACACTGCTTTAAATTTTCACTTGGAAGGAAAGAACAGATTCTGTGCAGAGCAGGAAGTTCAAGAAGTCTCTTAATCTGGAGTGTTAAACCCTTTGATTTTTGGGATCTCTTAAGTTCTTAACAAATACACGGTGTAAACTGGCATCTTAAAGATAAAGATCACTTGACTGATGTGCCAAACTAACGAGAATATTTTCAGTTAAAAGCCATTCCATAACGGTGCTGATTAAGTCAAAGCCAAAATATTTCACCAAGACACACTGATTTTGATGACATTTTTTAACAGAATGTCTCAAAGCTGCAAGGTGGACTCTGGCCATTTCTGGAGCGAAACCTGAAGTGAAAACCTGATCTTTTCCACTGTGGTGTTTTGAAGTTATTCCAAAGTAGAATGCAAATAGAATTTAACACTTCAAAAGTTATTTTTAAAAAATGAATTAAACAAGGGAAGAACTTTGTTGCAAAGTTAGTTAAAAGCAAGAACTGACTGGATTGCAAATTAACAGCTCAGTATAACCAGTCCTCCAAACTGTACCAGCAGATTCAGGAAAATCGGGTACTTGAATGTTAACCCCGTCAAGTACCTCTGCAGTTACACCTGGGAATCTGGCACTCCTACATGCTGATGCGAGCATCTCTGCCTTGAGTCTGGCTGTATTGCATTGCATGAGCCTTCACTCCAGCTCCACGTCTCTCATCTCAGAGTAGCAAAGTTCTCTCATTCACACCCCAGCACTTCACTGGTACTCACAGCACTAAGGTTATGACAAAGTCTTTGTGAACAGGAGAGCCCTAGGCCTCTTTGCTCTCTCTGTGCCCTATCTGTAATCCCACTGATTGGTACCAACTGACTCTGGCATGACAAGAGTAATTGGCAGTTGGTCCTCCTGGTTTAACTCTCAGAAATTAAAATACCCATTGCCCTTGCCTACTCCCAATTTATCTTCTTCAAACTTCCTGACATTGTACCTCCAGCATTGGCAAGAAGAAGAAGCAGTGCAGAGAAGACACTGGCTGCTATCATATTACCAAAACCCACCTTGAACAAGAGTAAGGGCAGAGGTGGTTGAAAAGCTGGCAGCCAATACTCATTTGTGCTTTCATTATTGCTGGCTCTGGAACAGATTTTATAGCAGTGAGCTTCAGTGGTCAGACTCCTCATACTTTCCTCTGAAGAAGAGCTGTCATAACAGTGTCTGGGCAGAGAGTTGGCGCTGGCTAATTTGTGCTCACAGAAGCACCCAGACGTCTGGCTCTTTGAAAGCATTGAGCTGATCTTAAATGCCTGTACCACAGTCACTGCTGTTATGGTAATCTTTTCTGCAAAACTGAGTAGGAACGGGCAAGCTATTGGAAAGTGAATTATGTAAAAAAACAACAGGGCAGACTGCTCTCAGCTGTGTCCAAGAAATGACAAGCTCAGCAGAGGGAGTCCCCTTGTTCCTCAGGCAGCTCCGGACTTGAGCGCTCTTGTAAATGGCACTGACAGCCCATGGCCCAGAGGACTCTCCTAGCAGGGGGGACTCATTGGGTCAAACGCCCTTTCCCTCCCAATGTTTTGGGCAAGGAACCATCGAGAAGGACATACCTTGCTGGAGCTTCAGTTTCTAAGGCTATGGATCTGATATCTTTTATTAGCTCTGCTGCGGCTGACACATTCATTCATGTTAAATAAAATACTGGCAATAAACTGGACAGCTATGTAAATAAACGATCCTTTAGCAAACAAAGCAAAATTTCAAATACTGTCTACGAACTATTTCAGCAGCAGTGAAGCTATCATTAGGCATTTATTAAAGTAAACCATCTGCCAAATACTTATAACAGCAGCCAGGGCTAGGTTCAAAGCACCATTTTTTTTTGTTTTGTTTTGTTTGGTTGGTTGGTTGGTTTTGTTTTGTTTTTCTCTGTGGTAAACAATTACACTGGATCAAATGCCCATGCAAAATGTCTGGGACCAGGCAGACTTCACAGGCAATGGTCTCCGTGGTGCAAACTCTAAGTCTGTATGTGACAAAAAGATAAAAATTACTGGGAGATGGAAAAAGCTCAGCAGAGTCTTAAGAAACAATATGTGTACAGGAGTGACAGGTCTGATTCCAGTCCTCTTTGGCAGTCGTCTGTATACTCATTTCCCTGCACACTGATACCAAATCCAATAAACAGATTTGACTCTACTAAAGTGTTCCTCCCTTTGTAAGTCCTCTCAGAGCATGGTACTGACAGCACCCACCTTATAGCTATCATCATTGGATACATGTTCAAATTACTCATATCTAACACCTCAACAAAACCATAAAAGAGAGACATTAGAAAACAGCAGCACATGGGAACACATTGCATGAATAACAGCCACCATGAGCAGCAAGAGCAAGGCTGCTCCACATAGCGGGACAAGCCAGGAGACCCAGGCCATGCTCTCACCAATAGTTCACCATCCCATAGTGTTCAAACATGGTGAGCAAAGACAGGTGCTGATAACACGGCCCATCAACAGACTCTGGGACAGGAGACAAGGGCCAGAAACAGGACTGGAGACAAGCTACTTATGATGTAGCTCCAAGATTCATTCACAGGACAGACCTGGAGATGCATACATTTACAGCATATCTCAAGCAGTGACCAAAATCCCAGGTCTAAGTTGAAACTACATCCCCTAGGCTATATGCAGAGGGTGTGGGTGGATGCCCCATGTAAGGTCTGTTGAGGACAGTTAAGACACAGAAGCATTTGGGGCCCTAATAACAATTTCTCCAGAAAAGTGAGCACTGATCACCCCCAGTTTGGTTCTTTATCCGTGTTTCAGCACAGGTTGAGTATGTAATGTAATAGTAATACAAAGTGTGCTAGTAAAAAAATATATTAGCAGAAGCAGTCTATCAGTTGTCAACTCTGCACCAAGTAGGATTTGTGAGCATTAGCAGCAGACTTATTTTTAAAATAATATTCAGCTTTCTACATCAAGCTTCCTTCTCTGACCAACTGTCAGCAGAAATTCAGCCCACTCAACAATGTAACAAATTTGTCCATTAATATAATTCATCTGCAGCTTCTCTCACAGTCCACTTGGTTCTGTCCTTCATTCTGCTCCCTATGCCCTTTTTTGATTCCCGTTTTGCTTAAAATATAGTTCTGGTAATATGTCTGTAGAGAACAAGTCAACATGCAGAGGAACACGAGCTTCTCTACAGACCATTTTTTTCCCATTAGGACTCCTGTAGCACCCAAATGCTGCTCATGGCTTTGGATCAAGACCACTATCTAGGCCCTGCAGAAAAAAGCTCTCCAGAGAATTTTATTATTATTATTACTATTTTCTTAACGGAGGCTACTGCATCCTTCTGAATCCACTTTACAGATTCAGGCCAAGCACAGCTCTACGTTTTGTCTTTTACTCAGGCCTAACCCTAGTCCTGAACTCTTACTTTGCCAGAGCCTCAGCTGAAGACGCCCACCCAAGAACTGCAGAAAAAAAAGCTCACGGGGAGAATTTCTTCAACATACACCCCCCTTAGGCATTCCCTTTGCAGGCTCACATCCCTGCAGCTCTAGGCTTTCTCTCTTAATCGGTGCTATCCCTAGGCATTTGCCTGGGCCATGGAAGCCCTATCCCAAGACAATTATCCACAGCTCATATAAAAAATGCCCCTAGGGGAGAAGTTTTTTTGCAATCTACACCATGCTCTGGCAGCTCTCTTCAGCCTCACACCTGATGCAGCTACAGTCCTTATTCCTCACTGATCCTAGGCTCTGGCCTAGGCCTCAGCTGGCAGAGGGTACAGATAGTCCTTGAAGAACTGAGGAACAGATCATTAGCTGGAGTGAAATGTCTCATCCAACACAGATTCGGGAAATGAAGCTCTAGCTATATCAAGAAAAAACACACAATCAATAGTCAGTTTACGGTTCCATCATGTTCTTTCTCAATATTCTGAGATCTACCTACAGCTCTTTAGATGAGTAAGCACGTACACAGAGGGAGGGACTTTTTGTGGGTAATGAGTACCACACTCTTTGCTGCTGTCCTGCCCTTCCAAGTGAGTCTACCACGAAGGAGACCTCCAGAGGACCAGCCTCCCACAGCACTCTCCTGTCCTGTCAGTCCCATACACTCCCTGGAAGTAGAGAGAACAATTGACAACACTGTTTACTGTTAGGTGAGATGACACAGTACACCAGGAATGAGGAAATAACCAGGAAGCAGGATGGTTACACAGATTTCAGCTTCCTAGCTGCACTCTTCAGCTGTTCTGAGAAATCTCCCTGAGGTGGATGCTTAGAGCAGACACCGTGCTACATACACTTCTTCAAAAGAGCAGCTATGGAGCCTGCCTCCTGCTGCAGTTACAAAAGATTTGTTGGAATAACTTGTTGAGTGCAGTGAGACTGCAACATGATCTTCTTCCAGTCATGGCTGAAGGTCAAGATGACCCTTTCTGGGGCTCCTGCTGGCTGCAGTGTGGCACCAGTGGTCCTTACACAAATCCTCTCTGTTACAGTTGAGTACTTGATGGGCTCTTACATAACGCACTCTGATATGTGGAAAGAGACAGCTGGAATTAGCCTGTCTTGTCAATGACTGTATATGGAAAGCCTGATTTTCAGTCAAAGGAAAAAAAAACTCAAAGGAGTTCTGTTAGCAAGCCCCACACAGCCTTACAGTTTGGGGATGGAAAGACAGAGGCTACAGTTGCCCTGCAAACTTTAGCCCTTAGTAGCCTCAGTAGAAGATTTCTTTACAACGGAAATATTTGCTACAACTCAAAAAAAAAAAAAAAAAAGAGAGAAAAATGTCCACAGAAACATGAGAAATGAAGACAGAAGGCCTGCCCTAGGAGACAGCCTGGGACACAAGACAAGATGGGAAGCCCCATTTTCGGTTGACCTCCGAGAGAAACATGAAAGGCTTTTAAATTATTGATTAGCATAATAATTAATTGTGATTAATTATAATTAATTCAATGCTGATAATATTTAATTGTCAATATTGGCAGGTGAGAGCCACAACATGAAGCTGGAGCTATATGGCTTTGACAGGGCAATGCAGGGTTGGCAGCATCTTTTACATCCCGTTGTAAACTAACACTCCCACTCTTCAGAGAATGCCAGGCTAGGAGCAGAGGCAGTGAATAGGCCTTCTGGTTATTTATCCCTTTTGCTGCTGGTATTTGCATTTAGAGCTGCCTGTGATATGCCTGATGGCTGCTGACAGGTATGATAGAGTGCCTCTGATTACAGGAACATTATCACTTGAAGCACTGCCATCAAATACTGCACAATAAGTGCCTACGTCCGGCTGCCCTTCTTTCTAAGACTCTGTCTCATTTCTCTCTTTCTCTCTTTCAGTCATTTACCTTTCAAGCTGATTTCAGCATCACTGTTTCTCCTTTTTCCTCCCTGAAAAGGATATTTGGAACATATAGCTGCTCGCTGTCAGCTGTGATTGCTCAAAAATGTAAATGTGCTTCAGAGAAGAGGAAATACGGTATCTGTGACTCATCCATACTTCAGGCAAACTCTCTAGTTCAAGGGGAAAATAAAAAGACGGGCCTTAAAAAAAAGGCAGGAGGCCGGAATAACAATGTTAAACAGGAAGAGATATTGAATACAGTCAACAGACCTTAGAAGCAGCAAACTTTTGATCCACAAGAAAGCAACAATGGGCTGAGAGATTAATTATCCCAGATTCCCTGTATATCCTGCACACGAGTGGAACACCAGACCCCCGCTCACAGAAATGCACAGACCGTCTCAGTTTGCAAGAGGAGATGCCCACTCATGCCACAGGCACCACGCTGAGCTCCTGGCCTCAAGCAGCTCCACTGACTTACGCATGAGTCCGGGTACCAGCACCTGGCTCTCCACCAGAAACTCACTTGCTCGGAAACAATTGTGTCACACTCTGGCATTTCCTTTCCCTTCTGCTGATGTCCCTCACGTTGAGTCACTGAGGTCACATACGATGGCTTTAAAGGGCCATGTGCTATCTGACAAAGGAGGGGGACAAGCCTTTGTCATCCTTCCGTTCCCACTCATGACCACGACTTTCTGTCACATGAAACAATGCGGCTGTGTCCCTGCCAGCCCCACGGTGACAGCTCATGCACATCGCTCCCTGTTCCCGGCTTCCCGAGGGCAGCAGTTCCAGCAGCACGCTTGCCCCAGGCTTCTGGGCAGCTGTTGATGGCGCGTGGGGTGGTGGCTGTGCTGTGTTATGCAGCATACAGTGCTGTTCTACACAAAAGGGATCAATTATTAAACTCAGGGTTCAGGTACACGAATCTAAATGCTGTTTCATAAACAAACTCTCCAGTGATACAGAGGAATTTATGCCAGACTTCGCTGGCATAAGCAAGATCGATGGCAGTCTGATCTCAAAGCAACACAGTACTCGTTTCACATTTCATGTTTCAATGCATGCGTCTGCAATCCATGTTTTAACATCTCTGTAATGACCTAATGAAACAGCAGTTGCTGGTAGGCTGGAAGTGTTTCCATGGAAGATTGGCTTTGCAACAAAAAAGCATAATAGGTGGTTGCCCAGGGCAGCAAAATATTAGGAGCTGCAAAATGTCAGTGCAGCGTGTGAACGGCTGCAGGTCCAGAGAGCCTAGATGTTTTCCAGTAATGATGCTGACCTCAGTGTTGGATGCCAGACTTGTATACACCTCTCCTCGGTCCAAAAGGTGCGGTGTCAGTGATGAACTATCTCAGCAAAGGTATGGTAAGTAAATACACAGAAGGACCCAGATCATTGAGCTTTGACATGTTTAAGGTGGAGCTATTGCTTTAACGGATATGTAAGCAATAATAATATTTTCCAGATAACTAAAAAAGGCCTGTCCCTAGGGCTTGCTGCCACTGCCCCTTCCAGTGAGTGCCTTGAATAAAACTGATTTATTGCAGAGAAAAATTCAGTCCACAAAGTTCACATCTGCATTTAGATGCACGTTTTCACTGAATTTTGATCTAATGATCATTATGATCTTTAAGGTAGGTGCCAGTCTAAGCATCCATCTCAAATCTTCGCAAATTAGTGACCAGGCCTGGTTTTTCCAATATAATTCCATCTCCAGTTTTTGTGCTACTATTTGATTATATTTTATATTTAACTTTTTCCCTGGGAAAAGTGCAAATGTGATCTCCCAGTACTGTGAATTTTATAGCCAAGTTTCCTAGTTTTGGGGAAATCAGAGAAGAGCTGACATACCGACAGTGTGAAGGAGGAGGCTTCCTCCCCCTGCCTGACCCTGGTACCCTTTGTACCACCGCTGGTAACACACCAAGCAGTGCACGCCCTGCTGAGTCACCGCCCTGATCTGGCATGTAGTGCACTTAGAAAATCCCCAGACTTGAGGAACATGAATAAGTGTTGTTCAAGACAAGCAGAGGGATTGTATGCACCTCAGCATAGACCTTCCCATGCTATTCCAAAAATGCATGGTGTCCTTTGTTCCTCTTTGTTCTTCACAGCTCTGTTGGCTGCACTGAAAGTACTGAAAAAACGGCTATTTTGGTTCACTTGGAAAGACTCCCACTGCCCTCAAAGGGCACCGGGTGGCAGTCTTTGTACTGGGTGTAAATGAGCACGGCCTTACTCCTCATCTTCCTTTTCATGAAAGGCAAATCAGGCAATTTATGTAGCGGGAACAAAAGGCCTGAGGATTTCTGCCCTCTGTTCCCTGCCAGCACTGTGGAGCTGTCAGCAAAACCTTCACCTCCACAGAACCCAAGCAACGGTGCAAGCAGGGGAAACCCAGTGCCCGGTGTAAAGCTGCAGCAGTACTACCGCATGCTATAGTACATACACGTGTGGATATACACATACATATATTACATGTTTTGCACACACATATACATACACTGCATATGTATATATATCTGTATACATATGCGTGTGCACAGTAATAGCACAACATCACTGTAATGCTCATGACTGGTGAGGTTTGTATGTATTCCTCTACTGGTAGAAAAACTGAGCAGGGAGTTGTCCACAACCAGTGACACAGCAGAGAAATCGGCGTGAAGTGGCAGGTTTTTCCCCAAACTTTAAGAAGACTGTTTGCCATGTAGAGCAGTCTCCAAAAAGGCACTGTTTGCTGCCATAAAATCTACCTGAAGAGCCAGCTGAGGCAGCAGTTTACACCTACTGTGGCTGATACCTTAATGCACAGATTTACCCCTTGGGGTGGTGTTCAGGTAATGGTCAGCAGCTGTGTTTCCAGTCCAGACTTTCAGTACAGTCACTGACACCTTTGCAAACAGGTTGCAAAATCCTTCTAGGAAGCAAGAGGGCAGCAATTTTTATCCCCTTCTACCATGATTTGTTGTAAGTAGATGAAAAGCCTAACTGGAGAAATAGCTATTTGGTTGAAATAAGTGTAAGCTGTCTGCACAGCGGAACCCTTCATGAAGACAATGTAGCAGTAATTGGTCTGTGTTTTGCTTTTCAGCGCTAATGCCCTGAGAATGCTGATGGTATAGAAACCGCCTGCCAATTATGCTAGGTTCGCTTCCTGTGTATTAAAAAACATATCACAAAAAGAACAACCAGCTACGAATATGCAGGCAGACTGCTCAGTGGACAGGCACTAGTAGATGGGGTAAGGTAAGGGATACCAAATACCCACACCATGTCAGATTCAGGAAACTAGCCTGAAAACAACTAGATACTGGAAGAATACATGACAGGTACATTGCCTGCTCTTGCCCCAACCTTATTCCTCCTTGTGTCTCTGCCTGTGGCACAGTCAGAAACCAAATCCTGGGGCAGAAGGACCCTTGGCCTGACCTGATACAGCTGTCCTTATGCCCTTGCTTTGATGCACCAGTTGTGCAGTGAACATTCATTTAATAATCCAGCTGGAGCAGGCATTTGTCAGAGAGACACAGGGATGCACATTTCTCAGTATTAAATGGGGATAAAACACCATTCTTCTAATTCACACAAGCAGAAGTGACGGAGCAGGTCGTACAGGATTCTGCTCTCACCCCTGGAAATCTGCTGACACTCACAAATTACTCTGCTAGGAGATCAGAAATGAGGCTGAAGGTGCAAGGCATTGGCAGATTAGACCCAGAGGGTTTCTGAATTACTCGTTCTGCTTCATTCCTACACTTTCCTGTTTAGCAAATTCATTCCAGTTTTGAAAGGTCAAGAAGTCTTGCAGTGTTGTTTGGCTAATTGACCACATAACTTTGTGTTCACGCTCCTCAGTTGTTTGGACACGGTCAAGAGTGTCAGGCCGATTTTGTTAACTGGAACACGATGTCCAGATTTGGGGAGTTTCTTCTGTAGTTACTTTTAGAGCTACAAGTAGCTGGGGAGTGTCAGCTTGGCCACGCTGCTCTCCAGTAGAAATGCTCTTGTTTCCAGGCTGCAGTGCTGGTAGTTGTGCCTGGCTTGCAAAAACAAATATTTAAAGTCATAGGTGGCTCCTAAAAATTTATTTGCTTCCTGATGCTTCTTCCTGGGGCCAGGTTTTCCTTGTTTAGCATCAAGGAAAATCTCTCCTCTTCTGCCTGTCTGAGCACAGCCAGGCCGGGGTACCTCCAGGAGCACTGAAGAGCCTTCTTGCTTTTTTGCCCTTCCAGATATCTGTTCCCAAGTGAGACATCATTCCTCTGACATTGCATCTCCATGTTGCCACTTCTTCCTCCGTACCTATCACTAGGAAGAATGAGTTATAAAAATACCCATGCACCAGAATACTTTCTGGAGAGGTTGGTTTATTCTATGCAATTTTATCTGAAAAAAGAAATGTTCGGCTGCGAGAGGTTTGTCTCTCTCTAGCTTTCATGTTATTTGGCATTTTTGCAAGTCCCAGTTTCTAGAATTTTGTACAAGAACCTCAGCTCTCATTTAAAAAATGACAGCTGTTATCCTCATAACTATAAAAAGTGAAGCCTGTATCTCTAAAACCAGGTGGCAAATGACATTTTACAGTTCTGATTCTTGAAATCTTACTGTCTTGAAGACAAAATGATGATGTTATCAGTTACAGCCACCATTCTAGTTGTAATTTTCAGTATTTAGAATTGGTAATACTGTCTTTGTGATTTCATGAGCACAGGGAATGGAGGACACTGAAAAATCGTTTCAAACAGCCTGGGGCTGAAAGCAGTACAGCCTCTCCTCCAGCTCATCAGCTGCTAGAACAGCATCCTCCTGCACAAACATGCACTCCCCTGTGCATAGCATACATTGAACCTAAATATTTAGCTTTCACCTGGACCAACAATCAGAATGCATACTGTGTAATCCACTTCCATCATAGGGAAAAATAAACCTCCCAGAAAGTTAACAAGAAACAACCCTTTTACTGAAAGACTAATGCAGGACACGGGACTCAACAGGACATCCTGGGTTACTGAGTTCAGTCCGACAGGTGTCATTTATCACTTTCATAAACTGTGGCCATTCTTTTTTAAAAATTTAGCTGGGTTTCCTTCAGGTCACTTTCTCTGATAGGCACCCCAGAACGCCATTCCTCTCATGGTTTGACAGCTTACTTTCATGCAGCTCTGTTTAACTCGGGCTACTTCATAGCTATTTGGTCTTGCACCATCCTTGCCCTTTAACCTACATTAATCTCCTCCTGCAGTCTGTTTGTTTGTAGATAGCAGGCACATTGCTTCTCATCCCTTGTTTTGCTTTCCTTGTTTCTTCCTATCTACCATACTCTCTTCCCTCCCCCACCCCCAATCTTGCCTCTCTGGCATGGTTGTCTAGGATTGTATGTGATGTCTCCGAAGGAGGGGTTTGTGTTTTGTTCTTCGTCTGTGATGACATCAGTATTATTCTAATTCAGCACATGAAGTTTTTTAGGAAGGAAAGATTAATTTCAGTTCACAACACTCCAATAGCTCAGAACTTAAATCTGAGGTAATCAAACAAGAGAGAAGCAGCTCTCATTTAAGCTTCCAAGAAATCCAGCCATAAAAGGATGCCAGGAGCCTTTAAAAACTAAGTGCCACACGACAGCCAATGAAGTTTATGGACAACTGAGCACAGTCTGTGTAAACCAGGATGTCACACAGTGCCTTCCAGCGCTAGAGAGCCTTAAAGTTCTTTAAATAGTATCACTTCCCAGATGGCTGCATTTAGCAGATTACACCTGTGCTTAGCAATAAGAGGCTAGGGAATGCTTTCCATGGCACCTATCTCCTCAGAGGGACTTTACACAAGCATTGTGAGATGTACCTAATACAACTCTGTAGGACTGGCTGCCAGAAGCAGATTAAATTCCCTCTTCTTTCTTCAGGGATTCATGCCCACTTCTCTCACCTCCTGCAAGTAGGGTGCCCGACCGGCTTGTTTATGGACTTCATGGGTTATGATTCACCTCTGCGCCTGACACTTTACAAAAAGACTGGAAGGTGGGGCAAAAAGAACCATCTGTAATCCAGTGATGCAAGTATTCACTGTCTGGCTTAAAAGGAACTAGGCAGACTGGACACTGGATTTTGTATTTTATCAGATGCACTGGCTAATATGAAAAAGATAAAGAATGTAACAACAAACAGCTCTAGGTCTCCTCTCCCAGTCACCCAGAAGCGATGCACTGAGAGTCACAAAGCCTTAGGTACTTCTGAGGATCTGCTTCTAATTCTCCAGGAATCAAAATTCATAATAATAATAAAAAATAATAGTAAGGGGAGGGAGCAGGAGGACTCAGAATATGTTGTTTCTCCTATCCTGTGTTTCCCTGGCCAGTGTAAGAGGACAGAACTTTTCACTCTTGGAGTCATTTTGGATAGACTAACAGCATGGTAGTCCTACACAGTCATCAGCAAGGCAGAAGCTTCTGAGAAGATATGCCTGCCCTCAGAAACAATTCACACAGTCCCAATAATGTACTTTGGCTTCCAATGGGTGCCAAATTGGGCAGGAAAAAAAAAATGCAACAGCAAAACAAACAACAACACAAAAAACATAGATTAATTTCATACAGGGAGCAATGCTCAGCTATCTTAAATGGGTCCAGACTCATTGACTTCAGCTAAAGTATGTTGGTTTACATTCATACAGACTTGATCTTTGAGACTGAAACATCCTAGATTTTTGTCATCTTGTCACAAACTTACTGGAATCTCTAAGACTTCACTCTAACAACAGAGCCTCCCCTCAGACAGTAAGAGCTCGTCTGCTGGCCATACAGCTGCCTAAGAATTAGCTTCTAAGAAGAACAGAGAGGAAGTGCCATGTATAACTTTGTGAATTTGGTGATGTTCAATCCACTCAATTCAAAGTCATTGGGTCTACCATATTCCATATTCCTAGTGCTCCAAATATGTTGTGCAGGTCTGTGCACATGGACTTTCTAGGTATTTAGTAAAAATCCACATCAGGGGGCATCTGAATAAACATGAGAAATATTGCAGTGTGCAATTCCCAGAAGGCTTTAATATATTTATATGCAGGATAAAAAGATCATTTGTATTTTATTTTCTTATAAAGTAATCCTAGGTGTCTGTTTGACTTGGAGATTTGGATAAAACAGACATTGAGTATGGGTAAGTGCAATTATTTATAGAGCAGAATAGAATATAATTTATTCTTACAGATGAAAAGTTTGCATAAGGATGTATCTGAGACAGCAATACTTTCCTTCCTATCCCAAATGTGTCCTCTGTCCTGGATGTCTAGGTAACAACAGGATGGTGCTGTGCCAAGCCATTGGTGTCCAGCTTCATGACTCAGACCATGTTAGATTTCCGCTGGTCCAAAGCGCCCTTCTTTGCAGGATGGGAGATGGGCCTTCTGTGCTTGGAAATGAACAATGCAGCTGCATAGCTCCTCTCGCAGGACAGTCTGGGTGGTTCCTCCGCAGGAGATCCCTGTAGTTTTCCTGGAAGCTCTACATGGTGCACATGCATGGTAACACCTGAAAACCTACATGTTGCAGAAAACAAGGGGGCATGAGGATAACTGCCATATGGCAAGGCAGACAAGAGACATGCTTCAACATGCTTCCTGTCGAAGGCTGGACTGCAGGGAGCCTGAATGTATTTCCAGTGAAGACAAGACTGCTTTTCTAAGGTTCATCTCTGCACAATCCTAAGCAGACTTGGGAGAGTTTTCTTAGATGTGGGTTTCCTGATGAGAAGAGAAAAGTCATGCTAAAATAAACAAAAATTAAATCCCATTTTTTCTGGATGAAGTTGTGTTTACCAACATCAAGAACAGTAACATCTGTATTCCTAATGCAGCTCCAATAAATAGGTCTAGTAGATGATTTTCTAATAACCTTTATCTCAGATAGTTTGTTCTACTAACCCAGCTCTTTCCACCTATTCATTTAATAAGTTATCCTTAGATTTGCATATTTCCATTTCTCTTTCCAATATAGAAAGGCTGTTTGTTGCTGTTTGTTTGCTTTTTTTTGTTAAAAAACAACAGTAACCAGGGGATGAATACAGATCATCCCTTTTTTTTAAAAACTGACAAAAAATTTACATGCCTGTCACCAAAGCTTTAATTTCTAGGGGAAAAAAAAAAAAAAAAAAAGGAAAATGAAAAAGTAGATTTACTTATTACAACACATTTGTTGAAAATAAAATGTAAGAAAAAAAATAACTGCCAAAATGGATTTGTAAAGAAAAAAAATAATGGCACACAAATATAATTTCCTTCTTTCAATGGGTAACAGGCTACTGATTTCATTCATTCATGATCTGGAGGTTGGAATAGAGAAGAAGCTGATAACATCTGCAGAAAATATGATGTTGGAAGAGACCAGAAGTAAGACAGAATTCAAGATGATTTGACAAGTGTCAAACAAGGCTTTACAGACAGGAGTGTCATCTGAAGGATATTCAAAGATATCTGCCTGTTCTGCTTGGCACTCATGAGGCCTCACTAATTGGTTCGTACAGAAGCAAGAATGACTCAAGCCAAGTATGCAAAGAACATCGTAAAAGATCTGAAACAGATTGCCAAGGGAGGCCTGTACCATCTCTTTCCTTTGGTGTCTTTAGGAAAAGATTAGGCAAACATGTTTAAGAAATGACCTAGGTAGAGATGATCCTGCCACGGGACAGGTGGGTGAACTAGTGGAATTCTCAAAGTCATATGCCACATTTCTTTTTTTCTTTCAACTTGTCACACACATTCTTCCCCTTTGGGAGCAACAGAATCCGAAAACGTTATCTGCTTGCCTCATTTCTAAACACCGCGCAATTTTAGCAGCCACACTTGAATAATTGAATGAGTTGTTACCAAATCATCAGATTCCAGCCTTGGGTTTTAAACTCAATAGCTTATGTAAGTTAGATCAAAATGAGATCATTTGATTGGTCCAGGCCAGTTTATAAAGGTTTTTGCTGTATTAGTTGTTAAATGTAGGAAGCACATACAGACAGCAAATGCCATGACACAATGCCTACTCCTTAACCCACTCACAGCCTTCTGAAGCTGCTTTGACCTCTATGGACCTTCACACTCACTTTGCAGCATTTAATGTGATGTCTGGCTTCCATTTTCATGAGGCCTCTGTAACACACTTTTAAGGGTAGCCTCCGAGCCTTTGGAAGGCAGCTTGGTTTGTCGTTTTGTATGCTTCATGACTCTAAATAGATTTTCACAGAACGTTCTTAGGGAAAAGCAGAAAGTCAGAGGCAGAACTCCCTTTGGTAATTTGCCATGCCCAGGCTTAGTTAAACAGAGTCAGATGCCGGAGGAACAGGTTTGCAGGTTCAAGTTGACAGGTCATCTGTATTTGCTCTGTTCAGCTTCGTCTTTATCAACTCATTGCTCACAGGCTGGTGTGAGGAGATGATATGATAAGCAGGATAAAAAAAAGATTGGCCGTGACATAGGTGAGAATCTCAGCCTCTGAATGGATATGGAAGAATCACTGGGGAAGATTAGTATGCTGAGCTAGCCCAGGGAAGTAACAGAGGCAAGGGGTCAAAAAAGTGCAATACCTGAGAATTGATCTGATGGAAATTGTTCAAACAGACAGACAGAGTGCATCAAACCTGAGCTGCAAGTTAAAAAGTTCTTCTGAAATCTTACAGGAGTTCTTAAAATCCCATAGCATTTGGAGCATCAGAATGCTCCACTCAAGAAAAAAGGCCTAGTGGCAACTCACAACTGGAAACAGACAATAGGTTTTTGCCATAACAAATATCCTACTCCTGTATCTAGATCTGAATTATCAGTCCTCCAGATAACAAGCTGTTTAAATCCAGTGATTTACGCCAGCCCATCACCTGCAAAAAGATTCAAAGCACAAAGTCAAAATGAAGACTAAGGCAAGATTTGTGACTATAGGCCTAAATCTGCACTGCAGCCATTTCTAACAAGTGCCTACATTGCCACCTACTTGTCATTAGTTTCAAAATGGATTCTGTATACCAGCTACTCCTTTCTCGCCACTCTATTTCATACTGCATAAGGCTATACAAGGTACCCAGAAAGTCTGTAAAATAACACGGCCTCTCCATAAGCGTCTAGCAGCTAAACACGTTGCACATGTGCGTGTTGCTGGCAAAAGCCTCAGTAACAGGATTAAGATTCATCAGCAGAACCATCCTCAGGAAACGCCCACTGTCCAGCATTATTCCACTGGAGGTGAAGGTTGCAGTCGTGCTTGGTACGGGAACCTTAACTTCAGCCCAGGTTACGCTGTTCCAGGCCTCATACCAAGTGTTTTAGCTCATGTTTCAATAGTGCTCCAAGCTGTTGCACACAATGAGCAGAAAACACCCATAACCGTAAGTAAAGCCCACCTGATAACATAGACAATCCCACCACTTCCAGGGATGAAATAGCAGAAGGGACCTTTATTCCGACCAGCTGTAAGGAATGTGGTCCCTCTGAACTTCGTTACTTCCTTCTGAAAATGCCTGTTTCTCCATTAACAGAGAGGGCATTTAGGGAGCCTAGCTAATTAACTGAGCTGAGCAGTTGAGGTGCATGATGTCTGACATTTCCCCTGTACCTTTGAAGTTCGTGCGAGTGGGATTATTATTCTCCTAACAGAAGAAAATTAACAACAAAATTGAAAACTGAACATTGAAAAGTAGAAACCATGAATGATTACTTTTGCAACACAAAGGAAAACATTTCTCTACTGGGAGGGTAATGTTGCAAGCATTCTTTTATGCTTTACAAGTCAAGGTCCTGATATGGGCTTTTAATTAATTATACTTTAAAATCTTAAACAGCACAGGAATAAAGGTTACTAGAACAGCTGTGTAGCCTCCACCTTTGGAAGTTTTCCAAGACCCAATCAACAAATTCATAGTTGATCTGACTTAGTACTGGTCGCTGCACTTCTTGGAGTGTGATGTTGAAGCAGGTGACATCCAGTGGTCACTTTCAACCAAATTTTATGTGATTCTCAGACTTTTATCCACAAGGATCAACTTAATTCTTTCAGACCTGCAGCAAACATACAACATAACGCGGTTTGATTTTTGCTTCCCTCAGATATACATACATTTTCAGCAGCCTCTCAATTATAAAAGTCAATTTTGCAGTCAGTAAATGGTTCGTTTATTGATTCTCATCTACTAAATCCAAGCAGCTCCACAAACAACAATATACTGGTAATACACTGAGGGCTAAAAGAAATTACTCAATTTACAGGGAAAAAAAACACAAAGGTACAAATTGACAGCCTCTCTTCAGTACAGGAGCTATCATTTCAAATGTCAAATACCTTTGACATGCTTCATAGATTACATCTTTAGGAGAGATACGCTTCTGTTTAAATGGTGAAATGAAAGGACTTTTACCCATTTTGAACTGCAATTTCAGCAAACTATTTAGGCTGCAGTATTTCATCTGTTTCTCTGAGGTATTATGCAAGCTGCCAGGGAACTCTGTCTTAGCCAAAGCTGATCTCCATTAGAATTCTACATCTACACCCGAAACTTAAGTAGAGAGGTGAAGATTTAAAAGTATAATTAATTTAAAGTCCTTATCAGGACTTTGACATGTAAAGTGTAAAAGAATGTTTGGAACCCAAAACACAGGCTAAAGCTCCACTCATGGCAAAACCAAGCCCTGAATGCTCTCAGCCCCTACGGTTAAGGCTCCCTAGTGGCCCTCCATTAATGCAAAGGACAAGAAATAGATTACTCTTCCTGGCTGGGTTTCCACTTCTGCAGAGGGATTCTTGTGCAGCAGACAGCTAGGATACAGCCTGCACCGTTATGTACCAAACTGCCTCAACACAGCCTTGGTTCCACTCAACAGCTACCACGAACAACTAGATTTATACTGAAGTCCCACTGCTTGGGCAGGAGTTCAGGAGAGCCTCAAGCTGAACAGGCTCAAGAGAGCTACACGTGCCTCTCCTGTGGCTCTTTTCCTTTGCCCCCATCCAGCCACTGTTCCTATAACTTATACAAACCTGAGGTTTCTGCATTAACAGGCATTTTCTCAGCTTCTAGTCCCACTGACAGAGGATACTTTGTAGCTTACGTATCTTTAAGTTATAAAAGAGTTTAAACAGTCATTGAGAAATCTCATATCTAAACCATTCTAGGGAAACGCAAATACTGCTACGTGACAAATGTGCTACCACCAGTTTTCTGCTCTCTTAAAGCACAAAACTCTGCCAGCCACACCAAGTACATCCACACAGAGACCCACCACCAAGATCCCAGCTCCATGGCTTTTCCCAGCATCTTGCTCAGCACAACACTTGTGCAGGGAGTGCAGGAGTTTCCTGGCCCCTCAGTGCTGTCTCGCATGATCTAGTAGGCAAAAATGGCCTACAAGAGAGCTTCAACCCTTCGCTTCTCCTTTGAGACACTCTAGGTAAAAGGCTGAGCCCTTTACAAGGCCTTAGAAGACTTCTTGTAAATTGTTTATCTAAACTGACCTCACCTTGTAGGTCCTAAACCTTAGTGCTCCAACATCCTTCATATCAGCAGAGTGATAGCCAGACAATCTAGCTGGGATGTCTGACCCTCCTAGGTGAGCAGCAGGAAGTCTGGTGCTGCTTTGGCTGGTGCTTTCTGCAGGCCCATATCTACCAACAGGGCTCAGCCTGTGTTAATAACAGCAATCAGTTCATTTAGACAGTGCTGGAGAAAATTAAAGCCAATGGCCTTCAGTCAAGCACATAGGAAACATCTTGCAGTTTCCAAGATGCCTGGAGCCTCACCTTGTATTTCACAGTAAGTTTCCCCAGGGGAAACCAGTGCTTTGGCTATGCAGAGATTTGGCTATGCTTAGACCCAGTGAAAAAACAAACAAAGAAACAAACACAAGCCAGAGGGAACTGGAAGTATTTACACACAAAGCCAGAATCATTTGTGCTGAAAATCAAAATTAATCACCATTCATTCTAGGTTTTTGTAGCATGGGTTTTGTATATCTATTGAAAGCATCATGCATGTTCTGCTCTTTCAACAGACAGAGAGCTGTGCATGTCTGTCTTCTGCCGTTGATCATTAAAGGAAGATGTGAAGAGTTTGATTGTTTAAGGGTCTGGTAATCAGAAAAATTAGTCCCCAGTTTGTCTACTAGTCCCTACCTGCTCCAGTAAGTTCCCTGGCACTCCTTCTCCATGTGATGTGGCTTTACTCCCTGTTTTCTTCTCCTGACTTGCAGAGCAGAGATATCACAATGAAAAGGCACCAAGGTTTTCTGTAGCATACCCTGGATTTCTTTCAATTGGGCTGAGAAAAACAGACTTAGTCACTTGAAAACCTACCTCTGGAAGAGGATGTTTAAGATAAAACTGAATTAATTCAGTCTTTAATGATTAATAATTAAATCTACCATACCTGCACAGAGCTGGGAAGGAGGAATCCACATTTAGCAACATTTTTATAATTTCTGACATTTGAGTGTATTGAATTGTCTTTTTAAAGTAGCCACAGACTTATTTCGTCCACTCTGGTCTGTTTTTGGCCTTAAGGAGTCTAGCAAACAGAATGGAAATACCTCTTCTCACAAAGAGTCTATTGAAGCTAGTAGTCTGTTAGGAACTAGATATTGCCTGTAAGTTTCCTGCCTGCTGCACTGACAGTTTTTCCTGCACATTTCTCGTGAGTTGTCCTACAATGCTCGGAAGTCTTTAGCCTCCTGCTTAGACTGACATCACCAAGCTTTAACTGTATCACATGGGAAAGCCAAGGGCATCCAGGCGTACGAGGGACTGAAGGTGCTGTCACCAAAGTCAGCAGTCTTCCAGCAGTCTGCTGTGGGTCCTGGAGCAGACTGAGTGACTCGTAATGGGGAAAAACAAAAAAACAAACAAACAAAAAAATTAAAAAAAAAAAAGGAGGTTTTCCAGAGAGACAATCCAGACTGAAACCATCTGTATGCAGTGACTGTTCCAGCGGTACTGCGGTGATTCAGGAACCAGTGGTAACAGACTGACTCTTTTCACCTTTAGGTCCCCATTTAAGCACATACCATATCTTGTAGGGGACAACTGCTAGTTCCCATCATCCTGCAGCTACTGAATGGCTTCTGTGAAATGGACAGTAATCCTGATGAGCACTCTCTGCAATTACTTGGAGGTGGGAGAACTTCAGTGGAATGTTAACAGTTCATGAATATGCAATCAAGAATGCAAATGAAATAGTAACTACTCATTTCAGATGATAAGCAAGAGGTGGAGCTGTATGCACTTTGTCTTCCTAAATAAATCGTTTGCTTCTTAGTTCAAGGCTCACATTAGTAACTGATAAAATGAAAAGAGGTTTCAAAGCAAGTACAACATAGGAGCTTTGCAGTCCTCATAGGCCTACTGGGACTGTTTCCGGAAAGATCGAAGCAAGATTACACAGACCCAGAGAGCTTGTTGATCTCCATAAAAACACAGGAGGCGTGGAGCTTGTTTGGAGGAGCGACCATCAAGACATTCCTAGCAAGACTCCGGTACCTGTTTCCAGAGAGGTCTATCACAGCTTCATAATCTGAATGTACAGGAAGCCAACTGAAAAGGTAATTTGATTTGATTGAACACAAGTAGCTGCAAAGTAGTTAGTTTGCAGAGGAACATGTGTGGGCAAAGGCAGGTGGGAAGAAAAGGGTCAGGGACAGCTGATAAACAACCAGCTGTCCTGGATGGACCTGTGATGGGGCAAGGGAAGGATTCTTTCGCTGAGGCCTGGGAGAGACTCTCTGTCACCCTATGGGAAGGTTATGGAACTTTCCCATTTTTTGTGTCACAGAAAAGTCCAGGTAATCACCTCCCCCATGCACTTGGTGGTATCTATGGGGATAGGGAAGAGGTTTTATCATCAAAATATACTGCATGAAAGGAAACAACAACAAAATCACCTATTCTGATTAATTCTAACAGATTTGATTATTTGCCAGTAACAACTCCTTTCTCTAATGCCAAACTGCACATCAGCCTGTACAAAACAGCCTTTTTTTTTTTTTTTTTTTAATGTTTCATTCTGAAGAGCCCTGCCTTCTACAACTTGGTAACTCCTGCCCTTGTATGTGATTATACTATATCCAGTGGGAGAAAGCACAAGTGAGTGGCAGCCAAGGTTGCAGAGGAAGAGATCCATGCTACCTTTGCAGGTCTTCCAAAGGTATTTACATCAATGGCAAGTGGGTGGTAAGCAGATGGAACACACTCCTCCTACAGTGCCTCCAGCCATGGCTGCAGACCATGGCCACATGAAAGGTGGAAGAGACTGGAGTCAGAAACTCGGCATCTCAGGACATCTACACAGACATGCCTTGAGGCAAGCTGGCTTCCTGGGATGAAGCCCCACTCCCCTTCACCTTTTATTTCCACAAGGAAATAAATTGGTCACAAATCTTTGTGGTAGTTTTTCATAATCAGAGGCTGAGCATTACAAAATCCTTTCTTTAGCCTGGCAAGATCATGCAGCAGATCCTCCTGAAGGACCTACTAAGGCACATGGAAAATGAAGATGAGGTGATTGGTGGCAACCAGCATGGCTTCACCAAGGGCAAATCGTGCCTGACAGACTTGGTGGCCTTTTGTGATGGAGTAACAGCAACAGTGGATAAGGGAAGAGCAACTGACGTCATCTACGTGGATTTGTGTAAAGTGTTTGACGCTGTCCCGCATGACATCCTGGTCACTGAACTGGAAAAGCATGGGTTTGATGGATGGACCACTCGCTGGGTAAAGGAACTGGCTGGATGGTCGCACCCAGAGTTGTGGTCAATGGCTCAGTGTCCAAATGGAAACCAGCGATGAGTGGCATCCCTCAGGGATCAGTACTGGGACCAGTGCTGTTTGACATCTTTGTCAGTGACATGGACAGTGAGATCGAGAGCACCCTCAGCAAGTCTGCAGACGTCACCTAGCTGTGTGGTGCTGTGGTTTGAGAACAGCTCTGAAGAGAAGGATTTGGGGGTGTCGGTTGATGAAAACAGGAGCTGACGATGTGCAGTTGCAGCCCAGAAGGCCAACTGCATCCTGGGCTGCGTCAAGAGAAACATGACCAGCAGGGTGAGGGAGGTGACCCTTCCCCTCTACTCTGCTCTCGTGAGACCCCACCTGGAGTACTGCATCCAGTTCTGGGGCCCCCAACACAAGAAGGACATCGAGCTGTTGGAGGGGTCCAGATGAGGGCCACAAAGATGATCAGAGGGCTGGAGCACCTCTCCTACAAAGGCATACTGGGAGAGTTGAGGTTGTTCAACCTGAAGAGAAGGCTTCAGGGAGACCTGATAGTGGCCTTCCAGTACCTGATGGGGGGCTACAGGACAGCTGGGGAGGGACTCTTTAGAAGGGCATGTAGCGACAGGACGAGGGAAGATGGCCATAAACTGGAAGAGGGGAGATTTAGGCTAGATATTAGGAAGAAATTCTTTCCTGTGAGGGTGGTGAGACACTGGCACAGGTTGCCCAGGGAGGCTGTGGATGCCCCCTCCCTGGAAGTGTTCAAGGCCAGGCTGGATGGGGCTCTGAGCAACCTGGTCTAGTGGGAGGTGTCCCTGCCCATGGCAGGGGGGTTGGAACTAGATGGTCTTTAAGGTCTCTTCCAGCCCAAACCATTCTGTGATTCTTTTGCTAGCCATGAATGGACTTTACTAATGTGATAGTTATTAACAACACAAGCAGCCAGAAACGAAAGCCCAAATTACACACCTGGAAAATGGTCTGGGCTTGCTGACATGGTCCTATCCTCCCAGCCTGCTTCATGGGTGTGTGCAAGGATTTTCTGATGCATGCTCCTATGAAAAGCTGATATGCAGTCTAGCAGTTTCCAGTAAATGGCTCTTAAGACTTCAGAGCCGCTGCCATACAAAAGTCTATTGTTCATATGCAGGATCCGCCTCCCTACCCTTTCATTAGAAAAGCACAGATCACAACAGTGGCATGTTTATCTTAACAGGGTGTTAAGTCCTACCAGCTGAGTCACAATCACTGTTTTAGGATTAGAAACAACTTTATCCTGGCTACTCCAAAACATCCAAAATGCAGGGCAAGGCAGACATATGTTGACAGTGCTCAGGAAACAGATTACAAAAGGAAAATGTGGCAGAGTCTGAACCAGAGGAGAGCACCTTTATATGTGAGAATGAGTGCAAGACAATTGCAGTGGAGAAATGGATTGTCTGCAGGCAACTGCTAGGCTGGAGCAGCTCATCTCCCAGCTGTCCTCTGCAGAGACCAGCTGCAGTTGCACAGCACGGGAGCTCATCTTCAGAACACTTGGTCACACTCTGGGCTAGACTGAGTGCCTGTGAACACCCTCAGAGACATGTTCATGCATCAAGAACTCCAGCCAAGAGGGATGAAAATCCCACGAGGTTAGTAACATCTATAAGAAGTCAAACAACTTAAAGGAACTGTTTCTCCCGCTTACAAAAATTTATAGGTAAGCCTAGACCGGTATCCCATCAACACAAACTGACTCCTGCCTCCAGAGACAATGCTTGTTATTTTGGCAGTTGGATTCAACAGAACAGACAAGTGACCTGCAAGGAAAGTCTCTGACATTGTCCTACAGATAGGAATGTCGCAACTGCATTCCATTCTATGGCCTGCACCCTCTCTGCAATTTTTCCATTCACTCCACACCCCTCATCACCCCGTGGATTTCAGATGACTCCCTTAAGAATGGGAAAGTGTGATGACACTGAGGAGGTGAGGTAAAGAGGGAAAAGAGATTAAGGCCAGGGAACAGGAAATCAGTAAAGGACAGGATACATCAAGGACAGACAGGAAGATTGAGACAGACTGGTGCCTTCAGAGAAAGACAGAGGATGTCATCAGGTAGGACTCAAACAGAAGGGGCATCCTGATGCCTGTGCAGCCATGCGTGTAGAGGGGTCTTGGGAGAACAGATCAAAGGACAATATCTGTGGATACACTGCATGGTGGAAAAGAAGCAGTATCTGAAAGGAGAGAAGGAAAATGCAGTACATTTGGACACATGAGCTGGAGGAGGAGGAGATGGCTGGAATTCTGGAGGAATTCAGAAGCAACTCATACCGCTGGGGCCATTGGCACCACAAAAATCATTATTTTCCTCTGACTTTGTGGGCAAAATGAGTTCACTGACTGGCAGCTTTCTTCAGATCCACCTCCAAGAGAAAACAGCTTTTACTTCTCATTCTGCTCAGCTGAGTATTACGAATCTCACCTCTGAGCTCTGACTCTCTTTCAACATTTAGCAGCCTGCATTTTCTAAGGCCACTAACCACAGGTAACTGCACCTCAGTCCTCTCAGTTCCCAGCCAGCACTCACCTTCTTGGCATTGTCACAGGCTCACAAACACTGAGAGCGAACTTAACCCTTGCAAGGGAAACACCTAAAATCAAGACACCCTGTCAGGGCTGGCTTGGCTTCACAAGGCATGAACCTTGTGTGCAGCCACTCCTGCCTCAGCTCCAAAATCAGCAGGACGCCACAGCAAGTGACGGAGGAAGGGAAGAAAAGAGCAAGACGGCAAGGCTTTCACAGCAAGAAAGGCAATGCTGTGCAGGCAGCCTGGACCAAACAGCCCTGAATTTTAATTAGCCCATTTCTTCCGAAGGGAGAACTCAGACATTGGTTTGGTGGGTGGGAACACTGCAGGCGTTTCAGTACAGGCTCATTTCCTGGCAGAACAGGACTTGGGAAGAAAAGACTGGTTGCTGTAGAGTTAGACTTGCATGGGCATCTCCTAGGAATCAGCCATGCTCTCCTATGCCAGCTGCAAACTGTGAAAGATTTTTCCTATCTGGATCATTTAGCATTGCCCCGTGCATCAATCTCATGCTTTCCAGGTACCTCACTGTCTGGAGGAATAATTTCTGTCCTTGGGACGCTCACACTGCTACAGCCCATGAAGAGTGTCTTCTGTGTGACAGCCTCATAAGGTGAGTGTTTGGGATGATGACCCTCCTTAGTCAAACGAGGGTCCTGACTGCCCCGCAGAAGTCTCTGTTAAGAGAGCTCGGGGCTCTTGTCTCTAACAGGCTGGATTAAACAGCAGCAGCATGGGTTTGGCTGGCTGGCAGTGTTCTCTGTAACTTGCCCAGCAGGACCATGCAATCTGCCGGCTTTGTCACCTTTAAGAGCTCCAGCACAAGCCAATATACCAAAGGCTTTGCAATAACATTGCAGCTCAGGACAACAGGCTCTGTCCTGGTGCTCCCCTGTAGTGCATCTGCAATGCCTTCACCATGGAGAAGGTGCAGAAGCAGCTTCCTTTCTCCAGGTATGCAGACTGTCTCCACTCTCCCCACCCTTGTGTTTGGAGACATCCATGGGCAAGCACTTGTCCTCTGCAGCTCCTGCTCAGTGTCAGCTCTCCAGGGAGCTGATGCTGAGCATGTCAGGATCAGTTACAGCCAGCTGCAAGCAGCTCTTGCAACACTTGCCCACCTTACGTGGGTGGCCAAACCATTGTCCAGGCAGCATACAAAAAGACTCACCCTTTCTGCAGGTAGGCTCAAGGGACAAGGAGCTAAACAGTCAACAGCCTTCCAAGACAGAGAATACCAGGGTGAGTATTCTGGGCTTTGGTTTGTTGTTGTCATTAAAATAATTGCTTAAACAATATATCTAACCAGGGAGGACTAAATAGGGAAATGATAGATTATGATGAAAAAACAAAAACAACCAAAGATTAGCCTCTGGTACTATAATCTTTTAAATAAAGCATGCCCACATTAACATTCAGAAAACAAGCATAGGAAAATAAACCTGATGGGCTGAGAGACCAAGTCATGAATTTAACTAGCTTTCTTTATGTCCCACGTTTGTGATCGCACTCTGAGACATTTCAGTTTGGTGATGGCAGTCTCTGATGCGAAAGCTAAGCCCAAAGTGTAGCGCACAGCTCCTGAAGCTCACTTAATCTTGGTTAGACCGACAGAGAGAATGAAAGAGGTGTCAAGGGTGATGCACAGCAGGCCTGCTGGAGACACTGCTGCCTGGTACCAAAGGATGAGCCCCTCAGCCTTATCAGATTCCTTGGTAGAGGCTCTGCGCATTCCTAGGGAGAGGCTCAGCAGCAGGCAGCTGGATAACCCAAAGCTCTGGTCAAGGGAGATGGAACGGGCATAAATGTCTTTGATCATCGAGAGGAGAAAAATGAAAACGCAAAGCCACCATCCCCCATATGCTCTGCAACATTGTGCTGCTAAGAAGACGTGACTGAGCTCAGAGCTCAGAATTCTCCCAGAACAGAGGTGCTGATCAGATAACCTATCCAACACTGCATTTCAAAAATAGTGTCAAGTTAATGTTTTTTTCTGCTCTCTTTTTTTTTTTTTTTTTAGTCATTGTTGCTAACGCCAAGGCAGAGCACTGAAAATAAAGGCTTTTAGAATTGAGTGTGCTTTATACTATCCTTGATTCTTGCATTTGCCAGAGCAGGTGATAACTATAGGTGATAACTTTAGCCTAGGATAAGTGTTGTTCTTATGTCTTCTCATTTACTTCTTCAGGATTTTTCAACCTGTGATCTCAGAACCCTAGAATTCTTCAAACTACTTCTAAGGGCTCCAAAAAAGGAACATGTTCCCACCAGGTGTAAATTTATTATGCAGAGATCTGGACTGGAAGGTTGCAAGTGTCCATAAGCCTAAAAAAGTGGGAAATCAGAAGGGCAAAGCAGCGCCAGTTTGGTTTATAAGCCTTGCAGAGGATTACAAACCCTGCAAAACAGGAGCTGCATTGTGGTCTAATTGAAACTGTTTGCATGCTGAGCATGGCTGTCTAAAATAAAAAGCCAGTATTTTGCTATCTAGACTTGAAATGTGGAAGTACCATGAACAAAAGAGAATTAAAAGATTATGTTTTCTGCATTATTTCATTCCAGAAGATTATAAGACAAAATAAAGAAAGTGAAAAGGCATATACTGGAATTTTCTCCAAAGGAGAAACTAGCTGTGACCTCTTTAATGTATTAAACGAATTAATGAACTACAACTTCCTCCCCTCACCCTTGCGTTTTCCTCTGGGAAGCAAAATTGTGCCATCTAGTGGGATTTAGACCAAGCCTTAACTGTGCATTCTTGCTAGACGCTGAGGACCCCCTACAGACCACCTCCACTTGAAGACATTCATGGTCTTGGATCCCATTTTGCTCTCAGGTTCAAATCCATCCCCTACTAACGCTGCAGGAAGCATTTGGAGGTGGTCTGCTTGCCCTGCCCTGCTTAGGTGCCGGGGAACCTCGTGTGTTCGGAAGACAAATATCCAAAAGGTGGCTCAGGACCCATAGGGTGGCCAGTGTGTCACTGACAAACAGAAAACAGGGAGAATAGGGAAGAACAGAGGGCAAACAGCAGGACTGTCTGGCAAGGGGGAAACTTCTCACCCCTCGAGGCAGGCAGCATTGGGAAGGTAAAGTACACCCCGCAAAGGCTGCTTTTTCTCCAGTGGTCGGAGAAGGGGATGAAAAGTTGCATTTTCATTTATTTGCTAGGTTTCTTCTTGGCTTTTGAGTTGATGGGAAAGATGGGGAAAAACAACTTTAGTGAGTGCGACTTGGTGAATTGGAAACACCAAAGCCAAGGGGTTCCCCTGCAGTTGAAGACGTTCCCATTTGCTAGGCAGTCAACAACCATGTTTTGAAACGCAGCACAGCTATGGAGCTGCTGCATGCAGATGAGGCTTTAAAACAAACGATCCCATTTCCTTGTACTCTTCTGTAACCTTAGTTAAGCAATAGGCCTAATATAGATTTCAGTGTGATCTGGTAATCTTTGCCCCTTTTGGATTAGTGTACCTTTATGCCAGACAGGCATTTCACTGCTTACATTTTTTTTTTCTTCTGTGCTACTGATAGATGAGAGGTCTATCATTTGTTACTTCAATACTGAAATCACAGTATCACAAATTACCCACATACCCGAGTATCAATGGCAAATCTAATAAAACTTGCTAGATTTCCCTCAGGAACACTCTTTATTGTCTCACAGCCACAGCAGGTTAATAAGTAACAACTCCATAAGGAGTTTTCACTATCAGAAAAAGTAAAGTTCATTGGACAGTCCTCAATTAACAACTCTTTCCTCTACAAATGCAGTAAGAAGAGATCTTTTCCAACAAAACATAAGCTGTTTTTCTCCATCTCAGAGCATCCCCTGGAATAATTGGATCAACTCTGTGCACTGGGAGACTTTTGTCCTGTTTCAATCAACATGGAAAAGAATCTTAAGAATGTTTTGGTCATTTCTTTTGGATTTTTACTTCTCTTCACTGCTTATGGAGGGCTCCAGAGCCTACAGGTAAGTGGGGCATATCCCACCAGCTGACAGGAGAGCTGGAAGCGCACCAGCCCAAGTGGTTATACAAAATCCCTCGGTCTTTGCATGTCTGCTGTGAGGAACACATGCTCTTTTTTCAGATTTTTATAAAATGATGTACCCCTCACTCAGACCCATAGCACCTACTAAACAGATTATTACTTCTCCATCAGTTTGAATACTTGCATCAGAGTGCTTTTTTAGATCCACAAATGCTGTTTGAATGAAAACTAAATTTCTCTGAGATATTTCTCAAAAGAAGATATTGCAAAATTGAAAACAAATTTCTTTTCTGGAAAGGGTTTTTTGTTTGTTTTTGAATACTTCTAAATTGGTATAATTTCATATTATTAAAATGCAACAGTGTTAAATAAAAATATATGCCTAATATTAAATAATGTAAGCATAAAATAATACAGTAATTCCTGGCTTCATGATATAACATAGTCATAATATATCTTATTTTATATCAAATGCAGACATGGCTTGTATTGAAATTAATATCTTAAATCACAGTACAGAGATAGACAGGTTTTTTAAATGACTTGAACACTCAGCACACCATACAACAGAGCTGGCCAAAAAACAGCCGGAAAAAAAGAAAAAGAAAAAAGGCTGTTGTCTAATGACAAATGCATATCAGCCATCCATGAGCAGGGTTAGGTAGGATACTAAAATACATCCCTGACCACCTGGGTTCTAGAAGGATTTTCCAACCAGCATAGGAATCTGAATGATTTAAATGTGGAGTTTGACATGATTATTAAGGCTTTATATATATATATCGCATGATATATATATATCATATGATAGTTATCTGCATTAACAAGGAGCTAAACTCATTTCAGAGGAGGTCCCTCCTAGCTCCATACACCCACCTCTTCTCCTCTCCGAGATCAGTTTCTGTTTGCTAACACTGTCAAACTCCAGTCTCAGGGAAGTTCTGCAAATGGATGGACATGTTACAAGCTGGACAGCCTAATGAGAAGGGCAATGATAAACCCAAGAAGTCACAAGTCAGCCCCAGCACCTGAAACCACGTGCATTCAGATTGAGTGCTGGAACATCAACATCCCTATCCTGCTGAAGGGAGTGGGGCTGACTTACGAAGTAACCCCCTTCTCTCTCCATTTTACTTCAGTGGTTATAGAAGACTTCCCGAGACACAATCAAAAGTAGGTTATTTGATTGCACTGTAGCCTACAGATGAAGCACTGAAAACAGGCAACATCTACTTCAATGTTCCTCCCATCGACTCCCAAAAAAACTCTTAACAATTAAGCTAACCATATGAATTTGAAATAATGACTTTCGGAAGCTGTAGCTGACAAATTCAGGCAGTTAATGTGTTAGGAATGAGACTTCTGTGGTCAGGAAGCCTCTTTGCCTGTTGGCAAAACAACTACTCCAGCCCCTAGTCACATCCAAGTCCTGATGGCTGAAGAATTTAGACCGTATCAGACCTGCGTTTCAAAGTAAAGAGTCTTCCACTGTTGCCGAGGCAGCCTTTGCAATACAAAGCTAAGGGTATTCTTACCTAGGACAAAATCAAAAAGAGATTATCCTTCATTCAGACTTCTCTCAATGAGAAACTCGAATTACATTAAATAACCTAAAATTGGACTTACCAAAGTTTTGATTCTGAGCAGTCCTCAGCTGGCTCAGTATTGTATTTTCTAAAAACGGTTGTCACTGAGAGAAGAAAACATAAATTCACAGATTGTGTTGGGGAAAAGAGTCAGTAATACCCATGTCCAGCTTCCATCTCTCTATTTCTGCCCGAAGTCATGCTCACAGTATCATATGCCTGTGGTCAAATCTGTCTCAGCCGTTGTTTTTGTCTACACAGAGCAGCCTCAACTCAGAGGAAGGCCTGGGTGTTGCTTCCCTAAGTGTTCTCTATGCTGCTCTTATCATCTCGTCCATGTTTCTTCCTCCAATCCTCATCAAGAAGCTGGGCTGCAAGTGGACCATCGCAGGCTCTATGTGCTGCTACATCGCCTTCTCCTTGGGGAACTTCTACGCTAGCTGGTACTAGTGTTCAGTTCAAACACTTGAACCCTCTCTTTTGTCTCTGGACTAGATAACAGCTAGAGCAAAGCTCTCATTCTTTTCAACCCCTACACTACCCATCATGTTGTGGGTTTGAAAGTCAGATGTAAAAGGCATTACCTACAAGGAAGACAGATAAATAAACCCGGTAACAGGTGGAGCAGAATTAAAAAGGTACAAAAAGCCAGAATTAATGCATCCACCCAGCCACCTGAAGGTGCTGCTCTAGCTCCTACATGTAGCAGGTTTCCCTTCAGGAAAGAAAGGAA
>VXAV01007183.1:363396-408068 GCA_013399715.1 Alectura lathami | reverse complement strand
TTAAAAAAAAAAAAAAAAAAAATCATAAGTTTCATTTAAAATCCATGACTATTTGGTCCACTTCTGGAAGGACCGAAGGGAAGGCTGTTTTCTAGTCTGGCTCTGTGAGCAGAGGAGCATGTCAGGAAGTGAGCTCCTGCCTTGCCCTTTTAGAGGAGGGTGAACAATTTACTTGTGTTCTCTGGTGACAGGGGATGCAACTCTGCAGAGTAAAGCTGTTGTGATCCATCTTCTGAGGGGCAGGTGCAAAGCAGTTCCCAGTTATAAGGGGTCAGAGCACATGGGCACAGACCCAGCCAGTCTAGCCTAGATCTAGCCCCTGGACACAGCTGGGAGTGGTTTCAGATCCTAAGATTTGTAAGATTGGCCTTTTCTTGATTTCACATAGTAGATTTGCTGAATCACACACAGGATAAATCTATTTCTTTGAAGTCTATTTTTGCCTCTGGATCTTTGGGCAGATGATTACTATGCTAATGGATGATAACTCTGCTAAATAAAGTGTTCTTTGGCAGGTACACCCTAATCCCTACCTCTGTGATCCTGGGCTTAGGAGGAGCACCACTCTGGTCTGCCAAATGCACTTACCTCACCATTGCTGGCAATTCATATGCTGAGAAAGCAGGAAAAATTGCGAAAGACATTATCAACCAATACTTTGGGGTCTTCTTTCTGATATTTCAGTCCTCTGGAATCTGGGGAAATCTTATCTCATCCCTGATACTTAGCCAATCTTCCAACAAAGGTAAAATACATTTTAAAACTTGGAACTTTTCTACTATATGTGTGAGAGAGTTTTACATTATTGAAAGGAAGATTTCTGCAGTTTAGCCATTGACCATCAATTCCCATCATAGTCAGTGAAAACAAGCACTTCAGATGTGAGTTAGGTCATCTGAAGGTAGATGTCTGAAACAGATCAGCTAAATTGCTATCCAGAAATGCCTATTTTCTATCAACACTTCATCATCTATAAAGACAGTTCAGACAAGTAGCTCAAAAATAGATGTCTACTGAATTCCTTTTAAATTCCACTCCTGTCTTGTAAAGCATAGATAGGCTGCTGGCAATGACAGTCTTCCAGATCTGACTTCCATCTAAAGTGGATTAAAACAAAAGGCAAAACACTGGAGTAACCTTTTCACAACGCTTGTAGTATTGAATTAATTTGCTGTTAAACATTCATGGTTAGTCAAGCTGATGTTGGTGCTTACCAAAAATTAGTGCTTTTCAGAACTGTCAAGAAGAAATAGAAATAGCTGTTGGCAGGAGTCTGCACGCCAGAGCTCCTCCAGCATATTTCAGGCTCAGACAGCAGATGTTGATGTAGCTTGAAGAAATCACTCAACAGCACTGCCCTCATTTCCCATGCTTGTAATTGGCACAAGCTTTAAACAGACAGTTGTGAAGATAAATTAATACTTGGGCACCACCTCAGAGATTCAAAGAGCTACAGTGTATTATTTTTATTGCAGTCTCCCAGGCATCCTCTACCTTGTCAAAGTCAGAACAGGATGGACATGGAAGAAGCTTTCCATATGTGCTGCTAACATGAATAGCAAGAAGTTCCCTCTCTTCCCTGGCTCATTTAACTACATCCTCTGGAGGATATTCAAATTGATATTAGGTTAAACCTAAGTGTCAAAGAGTTGGCATCAGGTTTTAATCTATGAATCCTCAGGTTTATAGCAAGGTAGTTGTCATACTTGTGGAGAATCAGGCATCCTCTAAATACAAACACCATCAAAGCAGAATGTCAAAGGACATTATCACTTGAGACCCTGCTGACCTGATTACTGAGCCACATGACAACTCAGGAGGGACCAGCTGCTCTGATATCATTTGCAGGGCAGAGGATTTGGTGCAGCTGTGCGGTCTGCAAAACATTTTACTCTCCCTTGACTCATAGTACACATCATGCTAAGTGATGTAAATAAGAGGATTAAACCACTTTGTCTGTCTTGTAAATACTCCATACTTTTACATCTGAGGATGTTCCTTAAAGTCCAAAGAAACTCTTTTACTTGCTTTTTATCAGTTACCTGGGATTTTGGGAAAGGCTGCACTCCTGGGAGCTGTGCAAAGACCAGCTCTCACAGCCAAAGGCCTTGCACGCCTCAGTGACAAGCAGCCATGCTGCAAGACATACATCCCAACCCTGCCTTGTCAGTGGGACTTGGCTTTAACCGAGAGGGAACTTCTGGCTGCGGGTAAGGGGTCTCGGCACTGAGTTCCTTGCCTCTCCTGTGACAATGCAGCAAATGTACCTACTCATACTGCCTACTTCCAATGTGCTTATACTTTCATGGAGCAGTAAGAAGGATACAGTGTTAGTGCAAGTATTAACATACTGCCGGAATCACTGCATCCAGCCACAGCAAGGCAAGCTGCCCCGTGATGCAGTGCTACAACAGGAGGCAGAAATCAATGTAAATTACAAGAGTCATCCTTTCTCATTCATCAACATCACAGCCTTATATCCAGAAGAACAGAGCAAACCCTGCCTTGCAGCTTCCATACCACTAATTGCTTGTGCTTCTTCATCTTCAGATGATACAAGAACAGATAAACTTGTTTTACACAGTTCCATGTTTTACTCTTGTAAGTCACCTTTTGCATATGGTAACTTGGCTGAGGGTCTCTTTGTCCAGAACCATGTAGCAGTAGCCACTAGCTCTAATAAGGTAATTATTTTCTTTATGTTTTTAAGTTTTTATCTGATATTGAACCTAAAGCTGTCTATGGAGCTAGTGAACAGCTACTTCACACTGCAGCAGCATTGATTGGAAGCAATGGGGAAAAACACACTAAAAGTTGTTACTCAGTAACTCAAATGAAAAATTACAGATCAAGTCCTGTTTAAGGAATCAGCCAAGGTGCATTGTGTTGCCTTTTATTATGGTTGGACCAATGAAAAATTCTGCAAAGAAAGTATTGAGATAATTGTGTGGTTTTTTGATCATCCTTTCCACTGCAAGGCTTATTCAGGCAGACGCTTTGGGTCAGTATTGTGCCCTCACAGACAGGGTCCTGGAGGAAGTAGGCACAGAGTCACGGGGACACACAGGGGGTGTGAGTACACGCATGTGAGCAGCTTTGGCACATGCCCAACACAGGTCTGCAGGGCTTGAAAAAAGTAAAGGTCTTACTTCGAACCCTGCCAAACTGTTCTGGTTTCAAATATGTTCTCAAATAGCAGTAAAGCCAGTAATAAAGTAATAAAGGCAGGAAAATCCAGTTTCTTGGAAGGCTGCATTAATGGGTAATCATAATCAGAATTAATAAAACAGGAAGATGTCTCAAGGTGGTTTCCATTCCTATAACATACAAGAAATTACCTGGAGAGGAACAGTGTGCTCCGGCTGTAAGAGCTGAGGTCCTGCAGTAGAGCATTGTTGCAAACTGAGGGAACTTTCTTGCGGTGTATCATGATTAAGAGGTAAAGATACATACTGCAACTTTAAGTAATGCAAAATGAGATTGGTTTCGTACTTACGGCTCTGGCTGTAGTCCATATCTCCATGTAACCATCAATTCAGTGTCCCGTCTTAAGTAACTGTTTCTGTTAAACGAATTTTGTGTGTGTTAAGCTTGGATTCTGAAGTTAAGCATCTCTAATGGAGAAGAATTTGAAACCATGACTAGTCACTGAGTGCTAGATTCACCTCTCATTACATCCTCATATACAGTGTGCACTCATCTGATCTCTTCTCTGTCCTGCCTTTCTTCTGATTCTTACTGAATTAGCGGAAATCTCAGAAGAAAACCTGGCATGCTGTGGAGCATACGACTGCATGAGCGATACCACTAACACCACTGCCTCAGCAGGACCCTCCAAGTCCTTAGTCTACACTCTGCTAGGGATCTACACTGGTATGTAATCCACACAGCCTTTAATGAATTTCACTGATGGGGAACTTCCTACTTGTGAAACCACGCATGATTTTGCAGATTAAGTTTCCAATTTCCTTCTTCAATCCAATTTTCTAGAAGGAAATAAGATATTTGAGAGCTGTAAACTACTCCTTCCTAAAAAGTCGCAAATGCTGTGTGCCAGTGACGCATCATTTTTGTTTAAAGAAGCAAGACTTTTCACCTGGAGTAAAGCTGATTCAGACTAGAATCAAAAGTATGCCTACACTGCAATTAGGAGATTACACAAACTCATCCAGTTATGCAAGTGAGAGGTTTAAATTCAACATTTTTAGTCTCAGTAATAGTAACCTAGATACTGGTGGCATCAGGCAGATTTTTATAGCCCAGCAGAGGTCCACAGTGCTAATAGCAGCCCTGCTAGTGGCACCTGAACTCACCAGCTGCCAGCCATATGGGGATGCCAGTCAGAACAGGTTGGAGTGTCCTACCCATGCACCACAGTTTAGCACAAGAACTGTACTGTAATTAGAGGCGGACCTGAACCACAGCTCCCAGAACATGCAGTCATTCAGGGGGAGATTTTTGGATCCCTGCTGAGGTTTTACAACTTCAGTCAATTCTCAGCTGTAATGCTTGAATTATAATACATTTGTGTGAAAGGAAAGATAAAAAGCAGCACTAGGCGAATTGGCACATCTCTCATGTAATAACTACAGCTGCTATAGACTTTCCTTGCACAAGGCTAGAAAGAAATCAAAGACTGGGAAGGCTGATGCCATCAAAAACTGGAAAGACAAAAATAGATATGTAAGGATTCATTCAGCAACATTTTGTAGCAATGACAAAAGTTCAATATGCATCCAGCTCATCAAACAGGTTTATCTGCAGATAACGGGGAAGTATTTAGCAAGGCTATATGTCGCCTTCCCTCCGTTAAAAGATCTTCACACTCTGTGCACACACATGTACTCTCTATGCTGAGAAAGATGCACAGAATTTGTCATACGCTAAAACAGAGTATGCGATCCAGTCAGAGCCAGCACTCACCAGACAGGTCCACCACAGCAAACCTGCCCAAACCTCTGTTCCTAGCAGGTGAGCAAACACAAAGAGTATGCCCCCATTTCCTTTCCAGAGGGTGCTGGAGCTGATGCCTTTCTGTTAAAGGCAGGTTTGGCTCTCAAGCTGAAATTAAATTTGGTGACTAACATATACAGCACTCCCTCAGGCTTTGCTCATGCAAAATGAATGCAACCCCACTGTCTACTGACCTTGCATCAGTAGGGTTTCATTTTTCTTTTAAGCTTTTAATAAAAGGTATGTCTTTTTGTACCTTGAGGGAAACCAAATAGCTAAATATTTCATTTACAGACATTTTTCAAATGTCTCCCCTATTTGGTGGCTGAGTACATATCTTGCCTGCTTAGGTGGAGCCAATAACGGATAACACTCTTGCTGTTTATTTTGTGGACGTTTCTATCTATGTTCATAGCAAGCACTATTAAGCCATGTGGTTACTCATCTCCTGTAATCTCTCTTGATTCACTTGGCGTATTTGTTAGAATATTTGTCCTGTAAATGTGAATGTCCTGTTTTCCTCCATGTAAGTCTTGCCATCAGCCCATACACACTCATGAGCACCCTGGCAGAATATATGCCACTAGTGGTTTACAGTCCAGCCACGGTGGAGAACCAGTGCACTGGGGAATGTAATTTCATTCTTGGAGACACAGATGAGAAATAATAAACAATTAAATATTGTGGCAATTTGCTGTAAATCTGCTAATGTATTTGGGGAGTAAAAGTTGACAGAAAAGAGCACAAAAGCATAGAAACACATTAAACAGGCCATGTGGATGAGAAGAGGGGCCCACTTCTCCTCTTTCACTGTAATTCTGCTTGTTTCCATTGATGGATTTCTAGCCTACATCAGTAAGAGAGGAAAAATAGTCAGGCCTTATATCTGTCATGAAGCAATCAGCTGCCAGTCTGTGGCTTCAAGGATATTACAAACCACAGCTGCCCTATTGATAACATGAACAAAATCATATTGATTCATTCCACAAGTGACATATGCAGACTGATGCACACGATCATTTTTTATTAACTACCCTTGGTATTCTTTTATATGCTGCTTCTGCTAGGAAATTACAGGCTCAAAGTTGTAACACATCTTCCTCTAGTCACACACAGTTGTTCACTGACATCTTTAAAACAGCAGTTATTCTGTACTCAGAGAACTGCTCAGAGCTGACCAAAAGAAAAAAAAAAAAAAAAGAGGGCTACATATACTGGGATCCAAGGCAGCGGCTCTACTTCTGGCGCTTTATTTTTCTTTCCATGTATTTGGAGGAAAATCCCACCCCCAGCCATGAATGCCTTGGCACTGAAAGTGAATATTCCTCTCTCGTGTTGATTTAAAGCCTTTTGATAGACCCAGAGGGAGCTTCCTCTGGCCAGCTCCCTGTCCACATGACCCCTGCCTTGCCCTGGAAGGGTGAGCCATCACCCTCAGTGGCCATGCAGCTGGCCTGGCGGCTGTCACAACAGGCGAGCCACAGCTAAGCGGAGGGGATTTGCGAGGTGTGCAGCTGTATGCAGAAGATGTGAGTGTAGACCAGGCCTCCTTGTTTACACAGCAACGGCCTTTACACTGAAGCGGAATCAGATTCATCTGCCAAAACATCCCATACCGAGCTAAGCACAAAGTCAGAACAATAACAGCAACAAATGATTTCCCATCCTTCCTCCAGCGTTCCTCATTTTTGTTCATGAACTTTTTGTTTTGTTTTTGCAGCTAGTGGTGTGCTAGCTGTGTTGCTGATTGTTATATTTCTGGACCAGATCAAATCTGACCAAGCAGAGACTGAGAAAGAAATACAAAAGACACCATCATTTTGGTCTACGTTCCTAGCAACTTTCCAGCATCTTAAAGATAAAAGGCAGTGTCTTCTAATCCCTCTGACAATGTACAGTGGGTTTGAACAGGGATTTCTTGCTGGTGACTACACAAAGGTGTGGATGACAATGAAAATCTATTTCTGTCTGATTGTTTTTTTTTTTTTTTTTTTGTGCCTTTGTGTACTACTAATTGTGTCTGATCTATACTTACTTGTTAAATGAAGATGTTCTCAATGGTGATTTGTGGTTAGCTAAATAACTTCTCACTTTGACTTGAATGAACTCTGAGTGACATCTTCAAACAGGAGAGGCCAGCAGTAAATATGTTCCTTGGAACAGCCTTAAAAAGAACACCGTGGAGAGCTTAACTCATCAGTAGAGGCCACAGCAAAGAGCTACAGGTTCAAACTCTTCAACTTGTTGTAAATAACAAACTGGGAGAAAAGCCAGGAGTCTGCAAAGCTTTTGTATCCTCCTTCCTTCTGGTTTCCCTAGAGATTTTGTAAGTGCAAGTCAGCACATACACCACGTATTTTATTGTGAGAACCTTTACGGTAAGAAGGCAAACCCTCAGCATTGCTGGCTGAAAGCCATCATCAGTCACTAGTGCAACAGGTCCAAGCCCTGATATTAAAATGATCAAAACCACCTTCGCTCCTCCAATTTCTCCACAAATCTAGAAACATCAGCAGGTGTGTTCTCCACGTATTTCTTGAGAAAGCCTTCAAAGAAAGGGAGCAAACTTCCTGAGCTGCTTACTTGACATTTAAGCTTTCAAACCTCACATATAAGCAGACAGAAGAGTGCACCTGCTGCTGTGTTTGAATGGATTGAGAGGGGCACTTCATGGCCACGTCCATTACCTGCATGTTCTTATAGGTGAGATCCTCTTAATTTCCTGGGAGCCTCTCGGCAATGACCACAGTGCCAAATGGCAATTTTCAGATCTTGAGCTATGAAGGGAAGGGCAGAAAACTCCTACTGCCACTGCCAGGAATTTTACTTGCATAGTGAGCAGCACTCCAGTTTCTTCCCCTGCTTGTTACTGCTCTGTTTGCATGCCATCAAGTCTGACTGGGAACTGAGTTAGGAATATCACTGCTGAAAGCCAACCATGTCAGTACTCCAGAGACTTGACAGCAGACTCTGTAGCTGTGGTCCTTTGACCACGTCTGTGCTGGCTGTTTACTAAATGCTTATGCTAAGACCCTTGAACCGTAGTTGCATATTTTCACTGAAGCCAATGTGTCATCACAGTCTCTTCTCTTGCAGACTTATGTGACCTGTGCCTTGGGGATACATTACGTTGGTTACGTGATGATCTGCTTTTCGGCTGTGAATTCCCTCTGTTCTCTGCTCTTTGGAAAGATCTCTCAGTTCACGGGTAGAAAATTGCTATTTGCATTAGGTAAGTAAAGGTCATTGGAAGGACTGAGCACCTCAGTCTCCTCACATAACACATGAAGTCCATGTAGTGCATGCACTACAAAGGGAGAGCACCCTTTCAGCTGTCAGTGAAAACCAAAGTCAATGTGGAGGCAAACTTAACTCATGAGAAGAGCTAACCACTGTGTTCAAGTCACTGTCTTACGTCACTCTGCCAGTGGTGTAGCTCGCCCTGCTTCTGAGGGAACTGTCCACTCAGAAAATGTCCTACAGCTTCAATGCTTGAAAGCTCCAATGCAACCAGTGATAAATGATCTTACAATACAGATGTTGAGCTCTATACCACACCTGAAAAGGAGTTTTCCATTGGGGTGAAACCTCCTCACTTGTATGGAGCAAAAGCGACCAAGAACCTAGTAAGATACACTGCTGATTTGAGCCTCATGAGATGGTGACCCAGGTACTGTTGGTAACCAGTCTAGGCATTTCAGGAAAAACTAAAGGTTGGCATAGTGTCCTTTTCTCTACTTGTTCTGAAGGGTGAAAAATAAAGTGAGGATCTGCGTATGGAACAGAAATGTTCAGGGTGGCATGAGAAGTGATTTGTATATTTAAGAACCTCTCTCTCACCAGAGAACAATATTCTAGGGAGTAATGGAGTAAAGGGGGCAGAAAAGCATCAATAAATATTCCATTTCTGCCTCCACTGAAGTATCCATACTGAGGTGTATTGATACCTTACTTCCGTTACACAAGCCTGTATTATTTTAAACTCGTATTGTTAGAAACTTCACTGACTGAGTCAATGTGCATCATCTGAGGCACTTCCTCCACGGGAATTTTTAAACCTGGGCAAGAAAGAAGAATTTTAGAGTGCTTTGTGCTACTGTAACTAATTCAATGATTCTTCTATATCTGTCCATTCCTGGCATATGTATCACTCTGTGAAACTCATTGTAGATGTTCAAAATAATAATAATAATAATAAAAAAACCCTAATAATCCAAAAAATACAGCATTAGTAATGCAAGGCTTCTGAACCTCTCAGATCTGTCTACCAGTCTTTGTACTCAGACTGCAAAGGTGAGCCTGTACGTGCAGCAGACCCTCTGGACATCCTTACTTGTCTCCATTAGTCCTGAAAGGAAATCTGTGTTTAAGGACTACCTAAGCAGAGCAGAACAGTGCTTCCTCTCCCCTGCCACATGCCTTGCATTTGGATTGCAAGGCTTTCAGCAGCCCCTTCTCCTGCTGAGTGGCAGTTCTTGTCCCCTGGGATAACAGCCACCTCAGCTCCCAGGATCTCTCAGTTTAGGACACTGCTTAGAATTATTAACTGAAGACTGCTAAAGGATTTCATTGTCATGTATTTTATGTGGTATCAACTCAGTCAGCACAAATCCCAATGAACCAGAAATATTTTAATATTGCCTTGTGCTTTAGTTGGGGGAAGACTTTTAAAGTGCATCTACCACTATCTGTCCTGCATACAATAGCATTTATATTTCTCTTCTTTCTTTCTAAATTGACAGCCACAGTTACAAACACTGCCTCCATAATAGCACTGCTGCTGTGGAAACCTCATCCTAACCAGCGCGTTGTGTTCTTCATATTCCCTGCTCTTTGGGGCGTATCTGATTCCATTTGGCAGACACAAACTAATGGTAAGTCCTGGTGACAATGAAATGAATTCTCCTGAGATACAAAAATCTGCATGTTTGTACTTATAAAAAGTCTGTTTTAGGAAGTGCATAATAATCATAATGGGTTTAAGACAGCACCTGAAAGAAGTATGTTAGCTCTTTAGAGACCAGAATAAATAAGAACAAGTTGGGAATGAGGAAGTGGAATCCTCGTTAAATGCTTTTTTCTAAGATGAGGAGAGAAAAACATTGCAGAAGATGATAACAGCTATCCAGAATAAATATTCTGGAGGAGTGTAAGTATTTCACAGAAAATTAGTAAATTCAGAAGAATGATATGTTTAGTCTGTCTTTTGTAAAAAAAAAAGGAAAGCACCCTGAAGGAAAAATCAACTCGAAGCTCAGCAACAAAAGAAGCAGCAAATTGGCTTTTAGAAGCTATTAGGAAAAAAATGAGGGAGAAAACCACAGAGAGCAACATTATGCAACCAAGTAAATCTATGATTCATGCAGTTCTGATTTACTCCATTTAAAAATCATAATCAAATGCGATAAGGTACAAGAAGGCAACAAAAAGGAGCAGAGTCATAAGAGACTTCCATGTGAAGGAAGAATAGCAAATGAGAATGCTTCAGCCTGGACAAGTAATAGGTAAGGAGAACAGTCAATAAGGTCACAAATAGTACAGTAAAGGTGATTTGAAAATGATTTTTTCACTAATTCTCTTAATAACAGAATGAGTGTCATTAAATAATGTTAGCCTTCAGCCTTCATAGAAAATGAAAAAAAATGCTTTTTTTTTTTTTTTACTAAATACATAATCAAACTGTGGTGTTCATTGCCAAAGGATTTACAAAAGCCCCAAAATATAAATGGTTATAAGTTGAAATTACATCTCTTCAGGGGGAAATGTTCCTGGGGGTTACTAAGCCTGGAGGTCCAGAGGAAATCTCAAATTCAAAAAGTCTCTATGCCTTTGACTGCCAGAATTAGAATGGGAAAGATCATTCGGTACATCTTATTTCTTACACTCTTATCCTAGGAGTCTGTTACTGGAAGGATATGGTTAGACTTCTTGTCTGGTGCATTACAGGTGTCCTTAAAATCTTTAACGTTCTTCTGCTTTGTGACAGAGTGAGATTATCACACACAGGCAGCTCAGATAATGAGCTGATACAAACTCACTCCCATAAGGCATCCTTTAAACTTATCCTTCACCAGAATTAGAGGAAGTGCTCTCGCGAAGACTGAAGACAGACTACAAAATGCTGGAGAGGGCAAGAGCGAGTTGTAGACTCTGATGTCTTGGAGTACATAGTTTGCTAATGACTGTCAGTCACAGTCTTTCTAAATCAATGCCATAGGCTGTGTCCACAAGATACAGTTAAGTGCTGCTCACAAATTTAGATTCTTATTTCATTAATATTGTTTTCCTCCATCTTAAATTCAGATTTGGCAGATACCATACAAATTCGCATGTGACAGAACTAGCTTACTTGGCCCCTCATCAGCTCGTGTGCCTGGGCTTCCCTCCCTCTGGTCCCTCTGGTTGCTTCAGCAGATGACTAGACGGTTTTGCTCACTGGATAAATCAGTATGTTCCCCCTAGAGAACCACAGGGAAATCACCACAGTTCTTTGCCTGGCACTTACAGCAACCTCATTTCCAACATGTGTACAGTCCCCTTCCACAAACAAGGGTGTGCGCAGTCAGACCTCTCTGTCCTTCCAGCAGCTCCAGGTCATACCCCTTAGAGCAGAGCTGGTACACACATTGAGCAACACCGTCTCAGCTTCTCTCTTCTCAACCCACAGCCTTGTGCCTTTGGTACAATTTTAAATCAGCGCTCTCATTATTCAGGTTCATGAAGGGAGAAGCATCAATAATGATTTGCCCTCTCTGAACTAAAGCTGTTCATTTCCTCCTCTCCTGCCCACAGTCTCCATAGTTGTTCATCCGTCTCATTGCCAACACTCCTGAGAAGCAGATTCCAGAGTTCTATGTCTCTCACTATGATAAGGGACCTTCCCAGCAAGCCTTGCCTTCTGACACTTGGCTTCTTTGAGGACATCTCAGTAACGTTCCTACATGCCAAAGGAAGGGGCACCTGGTGCCCTCATTAGCAGAAGAGGTAGGCACAGAGGACCTCACTGTCTGAGAGCAAGGCTAGGGGCTGGCCGCAGTTCCTAACCCCTAGACAAGGCACAAATTGTGTGTCGTGTGGACAAATCTTCATAGCTAGTGAGCTCTGCAGTGCTGTGACATGTCTGACCTCTATTATAGCACTGTAAGGGGTCATCTGCATTCCGAGACTCCTGCTGGATACCTGTGGAAATCTCAGACTTGTTGCTAACTTAGAGAAAAAAATAAATGTTCCTTATGTTTGCACAGTATCTTTTTCTGGCACCTTCTTCAGTTATTCTGCAGCTCCCAGTAACAAAAGCACACGGAGTTTGCACTGTCACAGTGAAGACAAGACACCACGCAGTGACATTACTCTATAATGCTGCATCCCAGAACAGGCTCTCCAGTTTGACATGCTCATTTAGGACAAAAATTCTTCTTCATCACTTTTATACAGAGAAAGCAGCATTAACATCATATGAGAAATTCCTGACTCCAAAGGCTGTGAGGTGAGACTAAGACCTCTAAACCACCATTAGGGACTAAGGTCTGTGGTGCTTCCTTAGGCAAGCTCCCATGAATGCCCCTTCCGTTTCAGCAGATTAACTGCTGAATAAATACAATGACATTGTGCCGCAGGGTTCAGGCATTTTACGGTAACCAGAGATGGTTTACGTTGGCCTGCTGTGGCTAGTTAATGCTAGAGTTCCCCCTAGAGGATATAAAGGCAAACAATGGATGAGTCATTTCATCTATAAGGGCTTCCTTATATGTTTGTGTACGTGTTTGCACTCTCTTTCCAATGAAAGCTGATTCATTTCAGAGTGTGAACTGCCCTCCCTTATCTAAATTGAACACAGCTGCTGTTATTGCCTTCCTGACAACAAATGCACTTTAAGAACAACAACTGTGCAGCACAGAGCTATCAGGTAAATCACAGTAAAATGAAGCTCTCTCCAGTGTGACATGTGCCTTTAGAGAAAGGGTGTGAACCAGTCTGGAAAGTTTATAAACCTGGACTCGAATGATTTGCAGCAGTCCTTTTACACAGCCATGCCTACCAGTACCAGAGGAAGGCGAAGATTCTGTAGGACTGGGAAAGTAGGCAGTGGTAAGCAGGACAGGTAATTTCCATGAAAGTGAGGGCCTGTGGCTGCCAGCAAGAGTTCAGACCTAGCAGCCTCTGCACTCAGCCAGCCCAGCAGGCCCTTCCACAGCTCCAGCCACACAACTTGTGCCATGCTGCACTCAGCAGTGTTTGTGATACTGATACAGACCCAGAATTCTAGAAAACTTTGTACTCTTCTGGCTGAATATGCATATTTCAGATATATGTGTTGTTAGATACAGAAGTGGATGAGAAGAGTCAAGGTTCATCATATTCCTCCCTGCTTACCACAGCTGAGTCAGTGGAAATGCTTGCTTCTTTATCACCACTGATGCTAGCTCAGCACCCGGGGGACAGCAACCCTCTGCCCTTCCCTGGGTGCCTGAGCAGTCAGGCCTGGAGGCAGGAATCCCCGCCTGAATCCCAACTGCATGTGTGCAGCTGACCAAACTCTCCAGGGAATACGAAAGCATGTAAGGCCTTGGCCTACAAAACCTTCCCCTTTCTGGCTGATAATTCGGAAAATAAACTTCCTACCACCTCCCTTCAATAGTACACATCCTTTCTTCCTTCCTCTCATTTTCTCTCCCTTTTTCTGATATTCGCTATTGTGTCTTTTATTTTTTCTCTGTTATTTCACTTATTACAATTCATATGAGCTCAAAAATGTCCAAACACAAAGCTTGTATGTTATTTCTTCTGATATTTATGAGAGACGGTCTATTTTCCCCACTGTGGCCTATTTATTCCTGTTGCAGAAAATACATGGTTCCAAACTGTACCTTCACAAGCCTTGTCTCCTTGTTTTCAGGACTCTATGGCGTTTTATTTGAGAAACACACAGAGGCTGCCTTTGCAAATTACCGTCTCTGGGAATCATGTGGATTTGTCATTGCCTTTGCTTACAGCACCAAACTGCAAGTCTACATCAAACTGTACATTTTATTGGCTGTGCTTGTGTTGTCTATGGTGACGTATGGAGTGGTTGAATACCTAGAAGCTAAGAACTCCCCAGGGACACCTGCTGCTACAAAAAAGGAAAATGGGGGACCTCACACCCAGGAAACATGTATGTAACCCATCAGTGTCAGAGTAATCAAGGCCATCTCCTACAGGCATGTCTCCACAGATGTTCCAATGTGTACTGTCTCCAAAAGGAGGGTAAAGGAACAGATTTCTAGGGCAATATAACACAAATTTCTTAGGGGTAAAAATTTATTTTGACATTTCAGCCTTCTAAAGGAAGATTATCTGACTTCACCCTTTCATACAGATGAACAACTAAATGTCTCTTTTTTTAATTAATAAAGTCTTAATAACTGTAAACAAGACTCTTAAAAGTTCTCACACTTTTGTATTTGTGTATCAGAACTGGTATCACAGGTTTTCAAACAAACCTGAAAAACCGACACGCAACATCAGAAGACAACAGCAACTGGAGTTGCTCAGCTGACTGCAGATAACACATATAATGGTCACGGATCATTAGAACCATTATTTATAAAAATTTGTATTGTTCTCATTCTGCATTTTTTAAACTCTTGCTGTGAATAATGTTATGCTATAAGCTGGCTGTGTGTACGGTTTGTATCTGAACACCACAAAATGCACTAAATGCTAAGTGCATCAACTTGTCTTGGGCCAGCAGACAACTGTGTCTGCGGCAAAAATTCAGCAATGGTATCCCAGCAAACAGCCACTCACTCCACAGACCCCAGCTGGAACCATGAGGAGCCATCAAGGAGCAAGAAAATGGCGCTCTGAGCCTGGGGAGAACCTCTGCAGCACTGCGACGGAGCTAGCACGGCAGACAGGACTCTGTGACCTGCAGTTCAGGGAGCTGTTTTCCACTCTTCATCTTGTCACATAACTTTACTGTAGTCATTTGCCCGATTGTAAATTAAGGGGGAAAACAACTCTTCCCTCCCACAGCTAGTGTGAGATAAAACTCAGTTACTTTAGTAATGGAAGTCAGAGATACAAAGGAGGTATAGTGGACATCCTTGTTTCTAGGACATAGCAAGGATAAAAGTGCCTGTGTGTAACAGACATGATGAAAACAGAAATTGCCATTTAGAACAGCATGATGCACAGACAGTACACAGTTATAAAAGGTATGTGCTTTTCTTTATCAAGGCAACAGGGATTTTGCTGCATAGCATTTCAAGCAAACTTCAGGCACAAGCTCAGCTAGAAATACTGCTTCACCTGAAATGCCAGAAACACAACAATGGCTGTCCTGTGAAGCCTCTGCCCCTTGCAGGCCAAGCAGGACTCCCCCAGCCCAGCTCCAGCAAGCAGCATAGGTCTGTCTGTGCTGAGGCCCAGCAGCGTGCACAGGCAAATTCACCTTTCTTCATCCCATGTTGCACCACTACATAAGCTCTGATCTCTCCCACAACCATGCTCATCCAGCAGTGAAGCAGTAGCTTTTATCAGTCTGACTCTGGCTGTGTGAGGTTAGTGAGAGCAGGTGTCACCATCTCAATGGCCACAGGTGTTTGAACCTGCAGCAAGATGAGTCCCTCCCCAGCCACCTGCCTGACACCTACAAAAGCTCTGCGGGACGTGATAAGTAAGGCTGGTGATGCCCATCACCTGAATGTGCTCCCTGCTGTCCTCAGTCTCAAGCTGTTGTTCTCTGGAGGTGCAGGAGAAAGGTCACGCTAGGGCACTATAGGATAACAAGGGCTTGGAGGGAGGGATCAGGCAGGAGGAGAGGCCCTGAGAAGGCTGGTGGAGCTGTTCCTCCCAGACACCTCACAGGCTGAGGCTGGGATACACACCCACCTCTGCTGAGGTGGCAGGTGTTGGGCAGCCCATGCATTATGGCACCGTCTGGAACCTAGGACAGACAAGTTCAAGCAATTAATATCGATGCATTAATTGCTTTCATCGCAACAGGATGAAACCCTGGAGGGGGTGGCGGCAGGCTGTGGCTCCGTGGGGAGCCAAACATGGCGGCACGTTGCAGCCAGCCCTTTCCCATTGCCAAGCAACGGCCGCGGCCACCCGCCGGCCCTTTCTTCCCCCGCTGCTCCCCCGCCCACCCGCCCTAGCGCCTGCAGCAGTAGCGGGGAGCAGCGTTGAGGGAGGCTGGAGCACACAGAGGTACGTGCGCACCTCTGGGCAGAGGGCAGGGGGGCCCCAGCCAGCCCCGGGGAGGCGGTGCAGCACTGCCGGCTCTGCCAGGCCCCCGACTGTGATCAGCGACCGTGGCTTTAAAACTCTAGCACTTCTGGTAAATCAGAACACGTACGGTGCGTACGTGTTCAGTCTGGCCCGTGTGCGTTCAGGCATCTCCTTGTGCCACCAGTGGCAGGATCGCACCACTGACAGACTTGGTACCATTGGGGCTGTGCCCTCATTGCGGAGTTGGCTGTGATTCACCCTGGCACCTGGGGTCTGTAAGGGGATGTACAGCGAAGCCAGACAGGGTGAAGCTGGCTTAGCTAGCATCCTCTCTGGCCTTGCAGTATGTGGCTGCTTACAAGACAAAAACTGTGACCTAAAGGAACAATTATAATGGTTGTTTCTAAAATAAAATCCCAAGGCTGGCAGCTCTCAGGCCTACGATATGGTCTGCGGCTCTGAGGGTTTAAAGAGTTTTAATACAAAATGCCACTGGCTCTGCTGAGTTTAGTTATGCGGAGACATTCCACGTTAACTCTGCAAACAAACAGTTTTAATGCCTAACCATTAAGGATCATATTTCAAAAAAAATCTGCCTCCCATAGGGGTAAAGATGAGCAACTGCAACACACAAACCACTGGAAGCAGCCGGGGTGAACACGGAGCCTTGGCTTACAGGTGTGCATGTACCAGAGCGCAGAGGCTGGAGCCAGTTTGCGGCCCGGGGGCCACTTCACAGCTCTGCTGGAACTGTGGGGTCACAGCCACAGACCTCATTCCGCAGGGAAGGTCATTGTGCCTGGGTGCTGCTCGGCAACAATGAACGGTAGGTGAGTGCTGGACTTCAGCGTGGTCACAGGCTACTGCAGCCTGGGGGTAAATGCCTGCAATCACATGGGTGGCTTTCCAAGCTATTAAAGAATGGGCCAAAAACAGAGCTTTCTGGGAACGCAGGCAAAACTCTACTAAGTGAGGATGTGGGTGTTCTTCCTGGCGCACATCTAGATAGAATAGAGGAGTGAAATCTGCATTCACTCATTTATATCACTGGATAATCCTAGTGTTAGTTCTATAATATCACTTTAAGAGCTTCTGCTCATTTGTGATATTAATTTTTTAAAAGCAGGTAAGTGTGCTTTGTTAGTTAATGCTTTTTTTTTTTTTTTTTTTTTTTTTTTCCTTTGCATTGAATTATCTGGACATTTGAAGCTTATGTTTTCTATATCCAGGCTTGCTGAGTAAACTGCTCCCTGAACGCCAGCGGTATGAAAGATGTGCCATTAATATAGCCTGACATGAAAAACCACCAAAGAAGGCTTCATTGCTCAAACTCTACTAACAGCCCAATTTATGATTACCTTCCAGAGACCATGATGGCACAGTTTACCCTGCCCTAGATTCATGTGCAATAGTGCCTTTCACTGAAACACTGCTAGTAGCAATGCTTAGCAGTGCAGAAAATACAAAACTAACTGCAGTCCCAAGTTGACTCATCCAAATGTTTAGCATGGTTACTTTTGGTAAAGTAAAAAACTAAGCAAATTTGCTTAGTTTCACATATGTATTTAGCACATGACATACTGCTGCCTAATAAGCAGGCAGGAAAGAACTCCCAGGAAAGAAAGCAGAAGCAAAGACAGCAAATGTTTCTTTGGGACCATCTTGCCACCAAGTTAGGCTTGTGTGCAAGCTCAACAGCAAATTCCCAGCCTCCTAGGATCTGAAACCAAGTGCTTACTTGAAGACACATAGCAAGACTACTTACGCCTTTGTGGTATTTTATGTAAGTCCTGCTCCATCATGACTGCACTGCAGTATTTACCATGTTTCCTTCCTGTTCCCTACAAACTCTTCAGCTAAGAAAAGCTCTCACTAAGGAGAATTCAACTACAGTCTGTACAGGAGGGGAGAAACACTGATCTCTAAAGGGATTCAGAGAAATAATCTCAGTGCAGTTTAGATCTTCCTTCTTTCCAGCACTAGCTTAAACCTGAGATGGAAGGGTACTTTTCTTCTTGTCATGGTTTCTAGCATAGTCGAATCTGCGAATGCAGAAGGGATTAGGAAGTTGTGGGGGACAGAGTTAGGACATCTGATATATATCGACCAATGAGGTATTCCAAACCATATGCATCATGTCATGGTTCTCCCTCAATTTGTTCAATTGAAAGGTTTCCATTTCAACAAATTGTAATTTTTCCTCAGGAAAAGCATCCCTGGCTAACTCAGCTGTATAGTACATTGAGTACTTCCAGGTGTGACACGTGCCCTTGGTTTCTGTGCTGGTTTGGAAGGCAGAGGCTATTCATTTTGGAGTTTGTATCTCCAGAGTGAAGATTCTGAACCTGAAAAGAAAGAGCAATGATGTCACCGTAATAGTACGTGAAGTGGCCCTGCCAGAATGTGTCCCACCCACTTGGTATTTCTATTGCTTGCTGCCCTCTGAGAGGAGGGAAAGGTCAGTATGTTAATGCTGTGTCAGAACGCCTCTCAGCACAAACACTTTTCCGCTGTCCAAGACATCCTCCCCTTCAAACACAGAGGCTAATCCTTAGGGAGCAGCTCTGTAGGTTTTCAGGAAATCAAAACACCCTCAAATCTACAGGACCATAGGACGTTTTGCCCCTATGCCCCTAGCCAGTAGGAGATACACAGGTGTTTTAGTCTTGTGTGTTTTGACCTTTGTGGCAAAGGAAGAGCGTGCTGCATGAACTGTTGATGTAAAAACTGCTATGACCCCAAACAGCTTAAAATGTGATCCTAGCACATAAGAACAGACAGACATCATCATCTGCTTCCACTCTGAACATTCAGAGTAGGTAGTAGATTCATTCAGAATCTACCTACATTTCTGTGGAACATTATTTTCATGAAGGGAAGGTGATGGGCCAGAGGTCCCTTCCAACCTCAGTCATTAGGTGAGTCTGTGAGACAAGACTGTGTCCAGCTCTTCAGGAACTGGAGAGAGCCACATTGGAAGAATAGCAGAAGATTATCAGTGAGTTAAATAAGCATATACCAGAAGAGGAGAAAAGCATTTGAATCAAGAGGAGTTTTCTTATTATCTCTTGTCAGTTTTGCATTGAGCTTTGTGATCTTTAACAAGAGAGTTTGTTCAGAGCAGGCCGATGTGGTACATTAGCAGAAGATCTCAGCAACGTAGCAGCGCCAAACAAGTCTTACTGGGCAAAGTTATGGCTGTTAGACTGAAGGCAGCTGAAAAAGAAAAAAGTAAATATTCATGAATTACAGATGTTTTAGGACAACTGCTACTGTAGTAAGAGTAAATACAACAGGAGTGGAGACATGCATCTTTTCAGCAGTCAATGCTTTTTGCTATCTCAACAGCTGTAACATTTATCTGGAATTGATGCCCTAGCATATCTTGACTTCTCATTCGTGGGCAATGGAAACACAAGTGTGACGTGCTTTGAGAACACGTTGAGAGTGACACTAAGAATACAGCGAGGCTGATGACTGCTAGCACAACCTGTGGCATTGTTTCTTTCCTGACAATTCTGTTTTCTTTCAGCTAGTAAGATGGAAGTGATAGCAGATGACTATGATACAAGAGACACCCTGAGGCCTTTGGTGTTCCGTCTCCATAAGAATGCCCCTGCAATAGTCCGTGAGGTTTTACTGGAACGCGGTTGGACGGAATTTGACCAAAAGGAGCAAGATGACACAGACTGGAACTTGTACTGGCGGAACTCACCTTTTCATATGACAGAACACCATAGCATTAAACCATGGCAGAGACTCAACCACTACCCAGAAGCTGTCAGGATCACCAGAAAAGACTATTTGGCAAGGCATCTGAAGCGCATGAAAGGAGCATATGGATCAACTCTGTATGAATTTAGTCCAGTGGCATTCATCATGCCCAATGACTATGTCAAATTTATAGCGGAATACAGCAAGGAGAGGCAGTCAGTAGGTGGAAAACCTAGCTACTGGATTCGCAAGCCTGTGCATCTCTCCCGTGGAAGGGGCATACTCATCTTCCAAGACATTAAAGACTTAGTGTATGACTGTACAGTCATTGTGCAGAAGTACATTAGCAACCCCTTGCTCATTTCAGGGTATAAGTTGGATCTTCGCCTCTATGTGTGTGTCACCAGCTTTTGCCCCCTCACCATTTACACTTACGAAGAGGGACTGGTGAGGTTTGCCACTGAAAAGTTTGACCTGAGTTCTCTGGACAATGTCTATGCACACCTAACAAACACCAGCATCAACAAATATGGAGCTTCATATAAGGAATACAAAGAAGGGATTGGCTGTGGCTGCAAATGGACGTTCAGCAAATTCCGCTCTTACCTCCGAATTTTTGGGGTCGATGATACGCTCCTGTGGCAGAAGATCAATAACATAGTGATTCTCACCCTGCTTGCTGTAACCCCCTTACCAGTGGCTTCCAATTGCTTTGAGCTCTTTGGCTTTGACATCCTGATTGATGACAAGTTCAAGCCATGGCTTTTAGAAGTCAACTACAATCCAGCCTTGTGTTTAGACTGCTCCATTGATGACACTGTGAAAAGAAAACTTCTTCATGATATTGTTGAACTGCTGAACTACAAGCAGATTGACACTCTCAGGCAGAATGAAATGGCTGGGTCAAGAGCTGGCAGAAGGCAGGTGCCCTGGAGAACAGCTGGTCCAAGTGCCCCCAAGGAGGCTCCTGGCTTACTCTCTTGCCAGAAAGTGGCTACATCTACTTCTGCTTCTGCAGCACAATCTGCCTTGTGGTCTGCGAAAGGATCAATTCATAAGGTGTCTGCCTTGACCAAGAAAGCTGCCAGAGCACATCCACAGAAAACGCTGACTTCCCAGCTGCGGGAAAAGATGAACATGCCAAAAACACCCTCCCAAGCAAAAACTGAAGCTAAAAGCAAACGTCTTCCAGCTGTGCATTCTCCATGCAGTTCTGCCCAACTCAGCCGCTGGTTACCTGCTCCTGAAGTCTGCAACTGCAATTTAAGCACCCGCCCCTATTTCCTCTCTGAAAAAGACCAGATGCCCATCCGCCGTGTAGGAGATTTTGTCCTTATTTTTCCTTTCAATGAAGCTGCACTTCAAGCTTCCAGGGATGGCAGAGATGTAAAGAGCATCTTAAAGGAAATAAACAAATTAGTGAGCAAACAGTTGCTATCAAAACAGAAGACAAAGAAAGGCTATTTAACTTCTGTGTAACTTCATGGTGTTAGGTTATATAGATGTCATAAATGACATCTTTAGCTTGAAGGAGGTAGATATTCACTGAAGTCGTATTAGAAATAGACATCTCAGACATACACAATTTTAAAAATGTCATTTAGCAATTACCATGAGAGATTATTTTTGAAAATTAAAGCACTGAATAACTCTTTAAAGCAATCCCAAAATAAAAATGGAGAATTGCATTTCTCAAAACATCCTCAGAAATACCTGTCTGTATTTATTATTTATGTCAGAGGTCTTTTCTTCTTTTCTTTTCCTGGCTTTATGATTTGAAGAAGCTTGTCAGTTTACACTATGGAAGCATTCAACGTGTCCTCAGTTTACAAAGGTGCAAGTGATACGAATGACACAGATCTATCACATCTTTAAACAATACAGTGAGCTTCCTGACATTCATTTCCACAGGTTAATTTTGCACTGCATGAAACAACAATATGAAACAACTTGCATTTTATGACCTGTAGGATTCTGTAGAAATTCTTAGGAAAACAAGCTTTAAAAATATATACTGCTCCAGTGTTTTCTTTCAGATAAACTTTTGATAAAGGCCTTGTAGAATCTACAAGGTATGAAATCTACATGAGTGAAAAAAAAAAAACAAAACAAAAAAAACAAACCTTCCAAGAAATTTGATACTGTAGAGGGATAAAAACTGCAAATACCATGTTCAGAAGACCAGATCAAACCTCTGTCTCACTGACTCTGCATTAGCCACCCGAAGGGTGCAGCAATTAGGCAGCTTTATTTTCCTTGCAATAAAACTTCTTCAGTGATCAACTGAGCATGGAAAATTGACTAAGGTTGCACTGGCGCATTTGAGATCATCTAATTACTGCTCTTCCCTTGTGCACCCTTGCTGCCCCCAGCTGACTAAAATAGAAGTAACTGTTCAGAAGTCACCCACAGCGTATTCTAAATTTGTCTCAAAACTGAGGCCAAATACTGTCTGTAGCGTGCTTCTCCTAATGCCTCTCCTGTGGAGAGAGGTGGGGTTTCCTGTCCGTGTTCTGTCTCACTGAAGGCGTCATAGAAACTTGTGCTCTATCGACCTTCTAGAACAAAAATCATAGTAAGCTGCCTTCTCCAAAGTAGGTGAGCGTATTGCTAGGGTTAAGGTAAATACGCATCCCACAGTTTGGATTATTAGTGTTCCCGCACCATAGCTGGTAGAGCAGTAGCTTCTGATTAACTGAAGCAAGTGGAAGGTAAAGGTAAGGGAGACAGGATCTGAGAATTAGCCTGTGAAAAATAGTACCACTTGTCATAACTGGCCTGTGAAGGACTCCTTACCTGACATTTACATATTTTTCTGTTTCCTCCTTTTCAAACCAAATTGATTTGTGCCTCTTACATAGCCCCTTGCTACTCTGCTTGAAAAACATGCCTTGGTAAGACCAGTGGTCAGACACTCATCAAAAGTGCTGTGAAATCCTTTGTAGTCTCACCGTTTGACTTCACCGGTGGAGGTTTTCTCATTGACTTGCTTGAAAGTAGATCAGGCCCATACTTATATACCAGCCTCCTTGTAAGCAGCTGGCAGGGTGAATGCATACATCAGCAAGGTGTTTGCCCTCATGCGTGCCTGCATGCATGCAGTTTCAGAGGCTAAGAGACTGCACATACCACTTACGGGTTACATCTGTGCAGGACTGTCTACCAACTATTCCAGAACAAGAACACTTCCTGCAAGTAGAGTCAAGAGTGCTTAATGAAGCAAGGAGCAAACAAACAAAATTATTCCTTATCTAAATTATTATTAGGAGGAATTATATACAGAGATTGTTGAATGGCAAACAACAATTTAAGGCAAGTTTGTGTACTACTATGGAAACAAAGAGGATGTCAGCAGGAGAACAGGCACCTTTTGTTAAAAAGAAAACAAAAACTCTCATCCTTTAGAAACATCTGTTTCCCCAACAAAACTGAAAACATCACATTCACTGTTTTCATGATGGTTAACTGAGGAAAAAAAAAAAAACAAAAAAAAACCATCAGATTTGTTTTAGTCAGAATAAGGCAGCACTGTGCTGAAATTCTTAGTGAAACGTGGAAAAGAATAATCTCTTGGATTTCTTTTAATTAGACTTCCTTTTTTCAAAACATAAATTGTGTTAAATGTTTCAGTAGTAGGTTTAAAAATTGTTCCTTTTCTATAAAGAAGCAAAGAAAAAAAGTGCAATTTTATTACCACACTGTCTGACATCAAACTTTATGGATAGAACATCATAATCAAATTCATAAACTACAGCATGTGTATGATCAACATTAACAACACTTCCTCCTCTATTCAATCTATTTCTTCCAAAGATGGTCTGCAATTTGAATGGTGTTTTGTCGACAGTCTGGCCCACTGGAGGCTGAAGAGAAGAGAGAGCAATTCCATAATCTTGGAGTTATTTTGCACTTAGGTGGGAGAAAAGGCTAAAGCAGCATGCTATGAAATTGTGTTTGTTGCTAGAGGAATTTGAAGGGCATCAGGAAATAACTGATCTTCTCAGTCACTGGGCTGATAATAAGCTGAGCTCTACAGGGGAAATGCTTCAGTGCTTTGGAAGAATTCAAGACAGATGACAGACAGGCACTCTACTGGGAAGGCAGTTGAAAGCAGCATCTGATAAATGATTAATCCCCCTAGGTATTAAGTGCAATCCAAACAGCCTTTAAGCTTTCATGATTCACTGACCAAAAGTATTTTTACGCTACTGGAAGAATAAAGGCAGTAGTGGGAGAGGTTAATTCAAAACACCACAAAGGAGGTCTTAAGGAAAGACTGCTGGAGGAAGAAGTGTCTCCTTCATCTGCAGTAATGACCAGAGTGGAATAAACATTATTTTTTGTCTTTGAATATATTAGACAGTATTCTCAGATTATGAGCATTTAATTATTGAATTATTTAGGTTGGGAAGGAGATCTGTAGGGGAGACTGTTCACTTAACTCCTGCTCAGGTTTTGGTCTATCACACAGCTCATGCTAAGGTTTGATGCGTGCGGGGATGTTTTGCTCCAAAGAAGCTCTGTAGATTTGAGATTCTCATGCTGCACTCCCTATTTGTGGTCACTTCTGTAACTAACAGAAAAGAAAAAAAAAAAAAAAAAAGAAAAGCATGATCAGCAGCAAGAAACAAACACTTTGGTGAGAAGTTCTGTGGGCATTTATTTTAATTTTACACGAAGATGTCATGACTGCATTTGTTTCAAGTCTCACTCAGACATTTCATCCGGGTAAGGTTATTCCAAAGGAAGCACCAGTCACTGAGCCAAAATAAATTTCAGCCCTGCAGTTTCCACTCATTTTCACAAGGTTTAAATGTAGGCACAATAACCTTATGCTCACCTTCTAACTGCTGAGGTTAGGAGGGACCTCTTATGATCACCCAGTCCAACCCCCGGGTTCACACAGGGCCAGCTGGAGCAGGTTGCCCACAGCCACGTCCAGGCAGGTTTTGAATATCTCCTCCAATGGAGACTGCACAACTGCTCTGGGAAACCTGCTCCAGTGTTTGACCACTCTCACAGTAATGTGTTTTATTTCACTGAGATTGAATTTCATGTGTTTCAGTTGATGCATTTTGCCTCTTGTCCTGTCAGTGGGCACTGCTCAGAAGAGTCCATCTCCTTCTTCGTTCCCTTCCATCAGGTATTTATACACATTGATAAGACTGAGCCTTCTCCAGGTCGAAGAGCCCCAGCTCTCTCAGCCTCTCCTGATATGAAAGGTATTTTAGTCCCTTGACATCTTTATGGACCTTCTTCTAATTCCTCCTCTTCCTCCATAACCCCAGGACACAGAGCTAAACTAGTTCCCATCTGCTCAACTGTTTATGTATTTTTCTTGGTGGCATGTGATGACATATGATAGTAATTTGTATTTGTATAGAACACAGTCAGTTAAGAGTACTACCCTTAGTTTATTTCAATAGAAACAGTGGTTTTAACTGCTGCACATGTTCTAATATTAATTATTGATAACAAGAGGAAAGCATCAGAGGCATAAGCAATGAGTCGTTTAAACTGACGTACATGTCCAGAGGGGAGACAGATTAAATCCTACAGAGAAAATCTGTTGAGCCACTTACGTACAGTGCAGCCAATAGAGGAGAGGAATCACTTCTTATCTAGGATGATATTACTCTCCTCATCTTTGATTCGAACCCGTCCAGAGGAGTACTTGGTTTCTTGTCTGCCATTGCAGTACACAGTCTTTACAGTTCCATCTGGGTACTCTCTCCTCTTGAACTGTGCAGTGTGAATCTCCTTCTGGCCATTACTGAATACCACTATTTTATCTCCATTCCTGAAAGCAACAGCCATGAGTGAATGTCAGAAGGCACTGTCTGTTATTAACCTATCTTACTGAGCTAAGATAGCACAATGAAAGCAGAAACTTTCAGAGGTTATATAATTCACCTGAGAATTTACATGGGGTAGTGTAAGAGATCATTTCTCACAATATGATTTCAATGCAAAGGTGCGTCTGTACATAGAATGATACCTAATGGATGGTAGGGTCTGCATTTTACATGAATTCTTCATGCAGGGATCTCAAGGCATTTTGAAAACAGGAAATCTCTTTTACAACAGCATATTCCCTAAGCACGGAAGAGGCATGTGTGAATAAGTCCTATTGTTATTTGTCCTCATTTTACACAGAGGAATAAAGTGTTAATGTTTGAAATGTTCTGCCCAAGAACAGAAAGCAAGCCAAAAATCTAGGAACAGAGCCCAGCAGTCCTCACCCTGAGTCCTTCACAGCCTTCACTGTTAGTACAGACAACTGTCTCTCCTTTTTTATGCAAGTTACACTGCCACCTTGCCCAGATGTACAGAGCGAGTGTAAAGTTACATGGGACTAAATGAGGAATATTTCACAGTCACTTTGCCAATGATTAATGGTCACCTATGATTCAAGGTGGACATGAACAATTTTCAGTGCCTCATTGTAGCAAAACCCTTGTTATCTTCCAAATCCTCTCTCCTTTCATCTGGGTATTTACCAGTCATGCAGAATCCAGCCACAGTTTTGCATGTTAGTATCACTGAACTTGTGCCCAGTGCCTGGTTCCTGTCTCTAACAAGAGACTTACTTTTCTACCTTTACTATTGTACCATCTGGGAAAAAAGTTTCCTCGAATCCATCACTATAGAGGCATTTCACTGTGTGATCTGGGAACGCTATTTCCTGCGTGCCATCAGGATAATGTTTTTCTGTGGAAAACAAGATGTAAAAAGTCTGTTTAGAATTCTTTCGTGATGCTTTACATAGAATTGCATCATATTTTCTTTAGACATTGTAGTGAGGGTGGAAATGCTATACAGTGTACTGCTAGAGAAATTAAAGAATCAAATGAGACAGTAAAAAAAATGGAAGAGATGCATTTACAGTTCATTGTTACCATTATTTGGAGGAAACTGAGCAGTAAAGTGATGGATCATACTGGCATTCAAATGCAAAGACAAAGCAAATTGTGAAGAAAAAAAGCAAATCTGCTGGAGTTAGGCTCAGACACCACTTTCATAATAAAAACCTTCCTGCACATATAGTTCACATCTATGAGCTCTTGCATACCTATCTGGTTATTAGGGAACTGCAGCACCTCTAGGCCATCTGGATAAGTGGTGTGAGTTGTCTGTGCATCCGCATAATAATAAATCTGGAAGGAGAGAACTGTTTGCAGCATATTCACAATATCCACATAAGCAAATTCAACCGTAGCAATGTCCTTAAAAATAAGCCAACTCTAAGAAGTCATTTCAAGATCATTTTGTTTATCTGCCATCCATACAAGTAGATATGTTTGCATTTCAGTTCCTTCCTTTCATTCACCTCCCTCCTCCTGGCTGTTTCTAGATGCTGCTACTTTCCTCTCTGTAGCATAGAGCAGAGCAGTGCACACACAAGAGTGATCGTCCTGCCTCCCCATGGATGGGAGCTGTAGCTCCAGTCCATGCACTATTAATTTAAAATGTTCACATTCCTGCCAAGGCCTTGCTCATCTCCACTCTAGCTCATGTTATTATGAAATATTTATATTTACTTAACGCCAAGAGGGATGAACCGTCTGTGCTACCTACCCTACACTATATGGAAACCAGTCCTTCCCTCAGATGGCTGCCCCTGCACTTTGCCTTCTTTCGGTTTCCTTTGATCTGCTTGGCCAAGTCCCCAGCTGTCCCTTCTCTGAATTTTACCTTCACCTCTTCCCATTCTTTGCCTCTTTCCGTTCTTGTCCTCAGAGATGGAGAAGCCTCCCTGCTCAGGGCTGTGAAACCAACACCCTTCCTCAGCAGTTTCTCCCAGAAATGATACATCAAGATAAACAGTAGGAGCTTGTTTGACAAATTGCTTAGGCATTTAATTTTCCTTAGAGAAAAACAGACACTACGCACCACTCTCTGATCTGGCATGATCTTCTTTACGTCTCCATTGAAAAAGCTTATGATTGTCATCCTTTTATCAGCACTGATCTCTTTTTTAGTACCATTGCGGAAAGTGATGATTCGACGTCCATCAGTAAGCACCTCTTCCACCTCCAAAACAATGAACATCTAATGTAAATGAAGTCAAAGGAAATGAGTAACACTGCACTGCCTTCCAATGAAACAGGAACTTGACGTAACTCAGTGAACCCACTCTATGTCTTTGTATTTCAAAAGCTATCTCTGCAGCACAGGTAGGTTTTTTTTTTTGCCTCATGTAAAAGAGAACAGGTCAGACATTATCTTTTAACAAAATGACCTCATTTCGAGCACTTGGCTCAAATTCCCACCCCACCACCTTCTCTTCTGTTAAGCAAGATAAAGCACGCAGCCCTGTGGCCATACAGGTTGTTCCTTTGCCGACTTCAATTAGTTACTGTCTGTACTAATTTCTTAAATGCTTGTACACATCCTATACAAGTCACCCAAGAGGGCCAGGCTCTGGACAGTGCGACCCAAAATTATTGAACTTGATGTATTAATACAGACAGCTGACATGTTAACAACCATTTTGCTCCAAGCAACACAAGCCTGTGTGGACAGTAAAATAACAGTGAGATCACTTAGAAAATTGATCAAGACTTCTTAACAGGTGGCAATAAGGTCATCAGTTTGCTGTTCTACAGGCAATATATTCTACCTAGCATGGCGTCTAGTTAATCAGTTTACCAGAACGACTATGGCAGCTAGGTCTGTTCAGCATATATCAAATCCCATAATTTAGTTCATTTGGTGAAGTCCAAAAAAGAAAGTGACAAGAAGGTGCACTATAGCTTTGCGATATGGCTCCAGTGTTACCACAGACTCTCCACAAAAAAAGAATACCTCCTAGCAAAACAAAAATGAATAAATATCCTTGGGGAGAGGCTGAAATTTGCCCTGCCTCACTTGGTCATTGGTCACCTTGCGGACAACTTTTCCCAACAGCAATACACCACATTTCTAATACATAGACTCAGCTGCATAATCAGCCTTTCAAGATCATTTTTGAGGTGCTGTGCAGGAAAGGTAACATGGCCACTCAGGAACATGTTGTCCAGTTTGGTGGCAAGTAGTGCAGGGGTACAAAAGGAACCAGCAGGAAGTGCTCGCTCAATCCCCTCCTGGAGGACAATGACTTCCAGAAAAGGGGCAAATCTAGCTGCCTTGATAAGCTACAGGCCTCAGAACAAGGGGCAGCTGGGAGCAATCTGTAGGTGCATTTGGGGAATCACTGAGGTGTTTGACAGGTGGTTTGAGCAAAGGACAGGTTGCACTGAACCCAACTCAGCTACTCCAGGTGTAGCCAACTGTGTGTAACAAAAGGCTTCTCCCACAGGTGGTGTCCAGCTGGTACAGCTTGCTGCCAGTAGATTCACTTCCAAGGAAGGAAAAGAATAGCCTTAAAACTTGCACTGCTAAACACCATCATTACACTGCTAGCACATTTTCATCTTTAAATAAGTGTATCTACTCCTCCCAGCCCACAAAGGAAGCAGCTGGAACAAAACAGATTTGGTGAAAATCATAGAGCAAATCAGAGTGAGAGATAAGAAGAAAATTTGGTTACTTGATTTCCAGCCTATCAGCTATTTGTATTTCCTGCCATTCATAGTGTTAACTTTACACTTGAGCTCTTCATTAAGAAAAGAACTCTTCATTTGAGACATAGTTCTCTATGGCTGCTTGAAGCAGTGATTCCCATCTGTTGCAGTCCAGCTGGCTATCTCTTCAAGCACTCTAATTTACCTCACCTTTCCATCATGATGCTCTATTTTTTCCTGCACCACTTCCTCGCTTTTTCTTCTTTCTTGATGTAACATTGACCTTCTAGATAATATTGATTTTGGAGGCAATATCTATGAAAACATCACAGTCAGAATTATATAGATGGAAAGATTGTACAAATATTTTCACAGCTTTTTATCAACTCTTCAAAACGTGTTTACTTCCACACACAGAGGAAAACTGCCCTTCTTTATGGTATTGTTTTGCATTTGTAATGAATTTTGATCTTTTAGTCATAACTAGAAGTGCTGCACATTAACTCCCACTAACTTCAGTTAGCAAGCAAAAGAAAGCATACAGAAAGTTCAGAAATCAGGGAATGAGAGCTTTCTGGGGAAACTGCACTATAGCAACTAGAGAGAACAAACAGAAGAACAAAGAACAGAATTATCTCTGAATACTGGGTTACTGATTTGCAAAGACTGGTGCCTGTATTAGCTAGATGCACTCTTCTAAAACAAATGTGTAGGTTCTCAGTTGTAGGTAGTGCTAGCTGTGTAACTAAGGGCTATTCAGGATGCTGTACGTGCAATTTACTATTACAATGAGTTGCCTTTGCACTGTCTGGCAGCATAAAGGAGCCTGAAGTTAACTGACGACAACTGGCACGTGGCATCCAGTTACTAACGTTCATTACAGTGGTACGTTTTGGCTCATGGGATCCAAAGAACTGGGAGTACTGCTGCCCACAGGCCAAGGATATGCTTCAGTAAAAAGCTGTAAACACTGCTTGAAGTTGCCAGATCCATCCCCAAACCTGGGTGTCCGTTGCATAGCATTCTCAGTGTTTTTCCACAGTGGTCTCTCTTCCCTCTAAATATAGCTTCCTTCAGTTCTCACCCCCCTCTCTAATACAGACTTCATATATGTAGGGTGAGACAGTTTGAGGTATCTCTGCTGCTTGCCTCAATATGTCAAGGTATGTACAAAGGACTGAGCATGCTTTCACAGTAGTGCCTGCAGAGCATTCTAGCAATGCCCAGTAACAGATGGAAAACCCGCATACTGGAGGGTTCCAAAGCCAGCAGTGGCACCTGAACACCAGCAAAAAAAAAAAAAAAATCAGATTTCATCCTGTTTACTTCAGCTTTGTCCTGGAGAGAGGCAAAATCTTGCAGATGCAATATTCCCTCTCCCTCCATAATACAAACATTTGCAATTTCATTAGGAAACAGAAGCTGTGTTCTTTGAGGAGATTACAACCCACTATTAGTCTTAGATTAAATGTTCTAAGTTTTATGGTGGCCAGGAATGGAAGATTTTCTTCTTCTTCTTGGTGGGTTTCCCTTCAGTTCACCAACAGAAAGAAGACAGTGGCTGATCATGTAAGAGCCAGAACTGTAAGCTGTTCAAACCTTTGCTTCAGCATCCAGAAGAGCAGAACTGCTTGTTGGTACTTTGTTCTCATATGTACCTATGCCACTTCTCCTGTGTGTAGTCACAAAAGCCACTTTATTCTGAGATTTTAGCATTTTTTCTGTCTTTTTAAGAATCTCTTCTTCCTGAGCCAAAATGAAAATATTAATTGGCACTATTAATGTTCAACTCATGCAGGAATATCTTGATAAAGAAATCTACTTTATAATTGCACCTTAAAAATGTGCAATTACACCTTTTTAAAGAGTGTACACATCATGAATAGAGGCAAGAAAATAAAGCCAGGAGAGTACTGTTACCAGCTAAGTGGGAGTTAGCATGCTGTATATGAAAACTGAGATCACAGACAGGGAATTATTTTATAAAGTTTCTTAGTGAAATACCTGCATTTCTTCACTGTTACTGCAGAGTGCAAACCTGCAAATGTTATTGCTGTGCTTATTTGAGAGGGTCATGTCTTCTGAGCTAACTGAAATGGGCGAAAGTGCACCTATAAGAAAAAGCAAAGTAAAAGGTGTTGCTGAAAGGATGCAAAAATTGCTAATCATGTTTCCACAGCTGCCACAGAAGGTTTTTTTTTTTTAAAGATGCAGATTCTTGCAACACATTGCTTCTTATATTGGTAATGTTTGATTGCCCATCCTGTCAAACATGCTTTGTCCTGGACCAAAGACAAGTGTAGACCACTTCCATTCTCCACCTTCTGGGCTTCCAGGACAACAAGCTCAGCATGTAATTACAGACAACAGCACAATCTATTCTCCTTCTCTTGTCAGATATAAATTTTGTACTTCTAAGGAAAGTTTAGGTGACAGCATATTGCCTGTTAGTCAAGGGTTGGGGATAAAGTCAAATGCAGATGACTATAAGCAGGCAGAGAGTTCCCACAAATATTACCTTTTTCATAAGAAGATGACTTAGGCCCCTTAAAAGCACTCAGATGTGAGCCAGCTCCAGGTGATTTCCTATCATCTGTTCTTCTCTCAGTAGGAGAGAGTTGATGTACAGCCTGGAAGAACATGAAACGTCCTGACACACAGTTGCGCTTCACTGTAACACGGGAGTTAATCAGTGACATGGATGGAGTGTGCTTCCCTTTCTGGGAGTTCAGCTGTCTGTGCACAAGACCAGTTCACTGATACAGTGCATGTGCTTAATCTTGGTTCAGACTATTGTGAAGAAAGAGGCCTGAGTGAAGGAGCTGGAAGAAGCCCGACAGGGCTCCCTCCCTCCTTCTTTCAGTAGCTGCAATTTATCTGTGGCTCTTGCTCTTGACCTGGTAGAGTTGCCAAGACGAGACAGGGCATATCACTGCCATGTCTGTGTCTGGCCATGCGCAATATCAGGCCAAACCCCTGCCCTGACCAGCAGGCTGACTCCCCAGCGTGACCCCAGAGCTGCCTCCTCACTCTGGACTTCTACAATTGGGATTCTGGCCTGACCCTGGCTCCCATCCCCAGCCAGACCTGCTCCATGGCTGGGGCCATGAGATGGGGCCAGGCCACTGAGGTCCTACCCTGCCAGACCCATGGGGAGCCACTGATGCTCCCAGACCCTGGAGCCCAGGGAGCCACTGGCCCATGCGGAGCCACAGTGCTTGGTGTATATGATCAGCTGTGAACTTTTGGAGGGCAAGGAGGGCAGGTTTCAAACCATTCACCAACACTCTGGCCTGCAGTTGCCCAAATATTTCAATGTATGATCAATCCCAAAGATCATTTCTGGCAGAAACACGGCAGTACCATGGCAAGATGACTGAGCAGCAGCTTTGTGAGAGAGGTGATCCCGGTCCAGCTTCTGAACAATAATGTAAATAGAAAATAGAGGCAGTCTAAACAGACCTTGCCACTGACTTACTTTTTCTGGTTCAAAAGGTGTCACTCTTTCCTGGTGAGGTGTTGCCCTACCAGTTGGTGTTGTGCTTCTGCCAAAGGAGTACTTAGATGATTTCTTCTCTTGATACTCCTTTGTTACCAATCTCGAAGGATCAGCCTTTTGCACAGAGCTTTTTATTGCCTGCAAGATTTAAATACATTTGCATTAAATTGATATAAACATAGCAATAAAATCCTTCTACAGCAGGTGGCTCATTAAATTTTTAAAACTTTTAGGAAGATGTATATTCATGTATGTGGGTATACACATGCATGTTTAATACATAATTCTCTGTTTGTTCTCTTAGTCTTCTTGCCCCATTTCTCAGTGGAACACTGTACAATGGTGCAAGTTAAGGGTAATCCAAGGCACACAGTGCAAAGCCAACAGCTGCTCTTAGGCTCCTGTCCATCGGTCCAACCACCCTGCCAACCAAAGGCGAAGGTATTCCTCCCTAGGATACCACAACTGAGCTGATCCAGTAAAGTACACTGTGCGAGAGCTCATTGTTACTTGCCAGATGTCCACCTTTTTTACATCTTGCCCTCATATCTCCCCATCAGTCAGGGCTGACACAAGCCAGATATCATAGGTGGCAGAAGACACCAGCTCATTTTGGGTCTCATGGAGCTGGTGAAGCACAGAGACACTCACCCTGCTGTTGGCAAAAGGAGGGACCAAGTGACCTCCTGACATTTCTTCCAGTCCTACAGAACTATGCTATCACAAAGGCAGTGGGCAGCAGGAGATGCTGTTACTCAGGGCCTACGTACACCAGATGAGCTTCAAAAATATGACATTTTCCCTGATCCCCTTGCACAATCCTTTACATTTTTTAATGAGTTTTCTCTTCCACATATTAATGCCTACAGTTCTTCATCATTCAGATACAAACCAAATTGTTCTAGAAAGCTCTCATTGTAAAAACCCATAAATAACGATCTTAATATAACCTTCAGATAACACAGTTTGTGTTATGTAAAGTTTGCATTCTCACACCTTGACTAACAGATCAAAAAATGGGGAAAAAGCAACAAATCCATATGAATAAAACAGTAAAAATCTAAATGCTACAAAAGGCTGTCTGCATATTCTCAGAAGTTATACTTCCCTGCTTCGGTTCTTGGCAAGAATATTCATAGATAAGGAAATAACTTGTTTAAAAGTCATCAAAATCCATGGCAAAATTAGACAACAAAGTCCATCAAGTAAGACTGGAAGTAAGCACATTAGACCTTGGTTGGAACATTTTCAACAGGAACTTTAAAACACTGGTGTCAGTACGCCTTTCAGTAGAACTCCCCTCGGGGAAAGGAATGTCTCCTTTCTTAGTAATCACTACCATTTATCTATAGCTGCCTGTCTGGCAGGAAATTGGCAACTTGTTTCTGCCAAATTTCTAATGTATTCAGAAATTAACTTGTTTGGAGAGAATTCCAAATATTAATCATTTTGGTCAATCTGTACATCTTTCAAGACACATTCTGAAAGAACCATTAATGACATGCAGTTAAAATAGATGCTTATCTTGTCTCACAGCTTGAGGTGGCCATTTCCTCACCAGCTAGATCATGCTACAGTATAAACAATTAATTGTTAATAAAAGAATTATAGGCCAGCAGCATGCATCTTTTCCAGAAATGTAGAACAAGTGGCATACCTCTCTCTATTTTTTTTTTTCATAAAATCATGTCCTCCCGGTTTTTTAACCTGTACTGATCACTATTCAAACTTGTTCCCCAATTGTTTTTGTACATATCCTCAAATTCTATTAGCTTTGATAGAAGTAAATCAGATGTTAAACGTTGTTTTGCCTTCTTGGTTACGGCTGAGGAAACTGTCCATTCCTAGCTAGCTTTATGTAAAATGTCTTACAAAGCTTGCCACATGTCTCAGTGGCATGTATTTCTGCTTCTGTTTCTCAGGGTGGTCCCATTCACTTGGATTTCCTCCCACGCACAGTATCTCAATTCTGGACATAAAAACAACATGAGAGTGTGCTTTATCTATATGCAAAATTTAGAGCTGCCCAGATTCATAGAATCTTTCATTGAAAGCATCCAGCTGCAAACAAGACAGCTCAAATGCCAAAGAAGCACAAGTGAGCCACCGTTTTCAGCTCTATCACTAAGCAGAAGGCCAAAATCTGTGTTGTAATGTTCCATTTACCCAAGCCTTCGATTCTAGATTCAAATAATCAGCAGCCAATCTATTCACCGCAAGGCCTTCCTCTGCCATCAGATAAAGAACATGTGTTTCTGTCAGACATTTCGAGTTCACCCAGGATGCCTGGGCAGTATGCCCACCAGTCTAGCTCATGCTTGTGCTGGATTCCAGTTGGATTGGATCCAGTGCTGGTTGGATGATGAAAGCTCAGATAATGACGAGCCCAGAAGTCTGCTGTCCTCAACTTCCCCCTTCTCAGAACTGTTGCTGAAGCCCCATTTTTATCGCATATGGCCGCGTGCCACAGGAGGAAAACCAACTCAATAGATCACAGGGAGTCTCTATGTAGAATAAACATTTCTGGTTTTAACTCATTTTGCAAGAGTACTTGAGATGTTCAGGTGAAACATACTCTTTCATATTGTGAAAGCTTCCAGGTAAGCTACCAAAGATTTTTGACTTTACTGCACACCTTTACTGGGAGCAGTCTGTCCCACATTACCTGGCTGGTTTACAGCTCTGCCAGCTGAAGGACTAAGCCGTGAAGAAATCCTGGCCATAGGAGGGACTGGGGAAATCCAACATCAATACAGAACAAATAAAACAATTTCCTACAGTTAAACTTTCCAATTTCTAACTTACAGATAGCATATATTATTTAGAAACATAGCCAGCCTTAAAGGCAGATACTTAATATCTGCTTCATAATTGAAGTTGCTATTTCACATGTGATTGATTCTTCTCTCTCAAGCACATTCAGTTTGGAAGTGGTCTCATGATCATCTCTTTTCATATCTGGTACTGTGCAGGATTCAATAAAGCCACTGTCTAGTGACTTTCAAGCCACATATTGTCATTATCACTAGAGTGGAATAGTTACCTCCTTTGTTACCTGACATATTTTAAACTTCGTGTCAGACCCTAACAGGCAGAGAGAACAGTGTGTTGGCTACCTTGAGCTAATTTTTGCTCTACCAAATGAAAACAGGAGATAAATTTCCAATAGATATGACAAATCTCAGAGAAATTGTTCACTTAATCTTAGCACAGATTTCAGCTAAATGTTAACAAAAATAAGGAGGATCTGTAATTATCAATATGCCCATAATAAGAAGCAAGAAATATGAAGCCAAGAGAAAAAAAAAAAAAAAAAACACAATAAGATATTGAGATATCTGTACATTCTAAATGGTGAGATGCGTTAGGCAATGTTGTGAACTGGCTGTGGAAAAGAGTAGTCAGAGATACCAGTCAGAAACAAGCATTTCACTTCACATACTCGCTTGTCATGGCTTGTAAAAAGCTCAGTGATTTTGCCGCTGATCAGACAAAAGGCCTGATCTTACTGCTCATTGGCAAGTACGGACTCAAGTGGCAAAACACTGGATTTATGCTTTGCTGAGGCCAGATACAGCAGTTCTGTGTAAAAGCAATCTGTCAAGTAGCAGGTACAATGAATTCAGAGCGTACCTGCAAACAATTCACTTGGATCTGGAAAAGGGAAACAAGATTTGCCTCCTGCCACTGCAAAACCAGAAAAGTCATGCTGAATCACAGCACAAGCCCACTGCAAGAAAACCCAATCATGCTTATACGGACACTTTTGATTTTCAAAGTTTGATTCCAAAGAACAATCTCTTATGTAAATATTTGAAACTGTGGAAATGTGACTACTGGCATCAGGAGCACGTACTTTGCTATTTGTGTCTCTGACGAAGCGTTTCTGCAAAGCTGCCTTTGGCCCCGTGTGAAAGGTGATGTGGCTCGTGTGCTTATCTCTCCGTGACCTTTCCTCCTGGTTGGACGAAGGTGCTGTCTCTCGCAGGATAGCTTCTGCCACCTAATGAAGAATTTATACATATATTTTTAAGTTCAAGTCACAGCAAATAGAATCCAATAACTCTCTAAGCCATCAGGTTTTCTGGTTTAATAAAAATAATCTAAGTACAGTGATAGCCATTACTCAGGTATACTTGAGCAGATGGTTACTTCAGATTTTCCTTCCAAACAGAAATAGCAACACAGGGTGCTTGTCTCTCACTATGAAAAGACCATGGCTCAGGATTGATATCTGAACCCTACATACTTAAACACAATGAATGAAATTCCACGTCCTGTTCTGCTAGGGACTGAGACTCCCCAACACAGATAAAACAATCTTTGTATATAGCATCCTAACATCTTTATGTACAGTATCCTAATATTACTGTCACACAGCAAAAATCTTTAGAGTTTTGAGCAATAGTTCCACAGCACCAAATGTTCCAAAACAGTAGCAATAATATAGAAATATGGCCTGACAAAGAATTCTATTGTCTTTCTCTTACTCTTGCTTTTATTGCATTTTTTTATTATTATTTCATTCTGAACATGGCTAATCTTTTTTTTTCTGACCTTCATAATCTATAAAAGGATGAGTCATACTAACATGTATGCTTGGGAAAATTAAAAACAAATTGAAATGTAACCTGAAATGACATTTTCAAATGGAACTTCATAGTGTGAGATGAAAAATCTCATTGATGAGTGCATTGAAATCAAATAAAAAGAGAGACCCAAACTTCTTCACTCCATAAAGCAAGGGACAGTTTAATTGGTGTTTCTGACATCTTATAGATACATTACTAGAAATTGGATTTGGAAATTAGGGAAATGCCTAGGAGTAAAGGGACAGATTTGGTGCAGGCTCTCTGTGAAGAAACAGGATTAGTCTCACTAAACTGCACCATCTGGAAGATCTGTTCCAATCACCTCAGCCCGTATAGGATGAAATGAATCCCTCTTTAAAGGCACATATTGTTCTCCCTTGAATACACTGGGGGGATGAAATGACCCACTCAGACCAGACCTCTGTCTTTTGATTTCTAGTCTGAACCATTTAATTTCCCCAGGACTTGCTGCCTCCTGTGTAAGAAGGGGGTAATGGAATTCTTCTCCCTTCCTATATCTCCCTTCAGTGAATTTATGCAGTTACATCGTAAAGTAACAAGTAGCCCTACCAGTAACGTAAACAAATTAGATATTAATGAGAAAGTACAACAGAATCTATTAAACTGTGATTAAACCTCTTAGATTTCCAGAGTTCATCAGTCACGTTTATACGAGCTAGTTACAGTTTCCAACCTGATTGTCCTTCCTGCTCCATCCCAGTGTAATTCCCATTCAAGGGCCCACTTTGTGCTTTTGTGAGGCTGGCCACTGACAGCATTTTCTTTGCAGAAAGTTGACTGCACTAGGAACTGAGATGAGGTTTAGTTAAAGGTCCCACTATATTTATTGCCAGAAACCAGCCTGCATCTTACCGAAGAGTTGTTTTATTAAAAGGGTCAATGACATACATGAAGACTAGAATTAATTTCAGGAGATGTCAGTTGTCAGAGTTAGGCACTGAATGTAAATTCATTACCCAGACTCCCTCCCTCGTTAGTGGAGAGAAACAGGTACCACCTGCCCTGACATAAGCATCAGAGATAGGCTGGTTGAATCACCTTCTAGAGGTACCCACCTCGTGGATAACTAAGGCTAAATGGAAGAGGACCACACACAGAATATATTTAAATGTGGATTGATATAGACCTGGTATTTCTCCCCTTCAGTCTATGCATGGCAAAAATGGAGAGACAGTATTCATGCATGAGAAACCAAAAGAGAAACTGAGTCTAAATTATTCAGACAGTATTAAACACATAGTGTCTTCCAGTACCAGAGTCTCTGATTTTGTGTCCATGGGTTTCACAGCTCCTGTTTTTTTTTCTGCTTTCAGCCTTTGATGTTCTGAAACTCTGAGCTCATCTTGAAGCTCCATGTTCTGCCTAGTCAGCATCTCAACCTGGTCTCTTAGCTTGCCATAGGCAGCATGCCAGCAGGACTCATTTCTCCTGAACTCCTCCTGCAGGCCCGCAATCTGCTGCTTTAATATCTACCAGAAGAAAAAAAAAAAAAAAGTATCAGGTCATTGCCTGCTCTGGACTAGGCACACCCACCTTACACATGCAGAAGGAACCATAGAGTTTTTTGTTCTGCTTAAAGGTCTGCAACATGAAAACCAACATATTTTAAATAATCGTTTTTAAAACAATAATTATTGCAAAGTCCTATGTTTAGAAAACAAAACAAAACAAGTTCTTCCAAAGGTAACAGTGAGAGGTCTTTTCTGTGTGAAGGAGAATCAGGAGATGCAAATTGGTCATACAAAGAAACACCATCAAATGTGTACGTTTCCAAATAAGAAGACAAGGATACAAGGTATGTTTTAATGGCAAAAAAAAAATGGCAGATCGTAGAACAGAATCATAGAATCATTTGAGTTGGAGGAGGCCTTTAAAGGCCATCCAGTCCAACTGCCCTGCAGTGAGCAGGGACACCTGCAGCTGGAGCAGGTTGCTCAGAGCCCTGTCCAGCCTGACCCTGAAGGTCTCCAGGGACGGGGCACCCACCACCTCTCTGGGCAACCTGTGCCAGTGCTTCACCACCTTTAGTGTAAAGAACCTTTTCCATATGTCCAGCCTAAATCTCCCCTCTCTCAATTTGAAACCATTCCCCATGTCCTATGACAACAGACCCTGCTAAAGAGTCTGTCCCCTTCTTTCTTGTAGCCCCCATTCAGATACTGAAAGGCCGCTGTCAGGTCTCCCTGGAGCCTTCTCTTCTCCAGGCTGAACAGCCCCAGCCCTCTCAGCCTGTCCTCACAGGGGAGCTGTTCCATCCCTTGGATCATTTTTGTGGCCCCCCTCTGGACACACTCCAACAGCTCCATGTCCCTCCTGCACTGAGGACTCCCCATCTGGACGCAGCACTCCAGGTGGGGTCTCACCAGTGCAGAGCAGAGGGGCAGGATCACCTCTCTCGTCCTGCTGGCCGTGCTGCTTTGGATGCAGCCCAGGATGCGGTTGGCTTTCTGGGCTGTGAGGGCACACTGCTGGCTCATGTCCAGCTTGTCATCCACCAGTACCCCCAAGTCCCTTTTGTCGGGGCTGTGCTCAATCCTTTCACCCCCCAGCTTGTACTGATAGCAGGGCTTGCAGCGACCCAGATGCAAGAGCATATTTATTCTGCAGAAGACAGCTTACCTGTATTTCCTCTGATTTCACACTTTCTCCAGTGACTCTAGCTTTTCCTTTGAACTTGCTATGCATAACTTTTTCCTTACGTAGTGTGTGAATTCCCTCTCTACTGTATTCCAAAGGGTGAGGCAGCTCCTGACTCCTGACAGTCTTGAGCTTGTCCATTGGTGTTCTGCACAGAAGGTAAACAAAGAATATGAAGTTGGCATAAATACTGTAACAAAGGACTGTCTTCAGATGTGCTTTCTCTGGGCATGAATTTTGGAGGGCTTGGGCATGTTCTGGATACACTGATACTGCTGAGAGTGGCAGTACGTGATTAGTACTTCTCAAAACTTGGAGCATTGTACACCTTCAGCTGCAAAATTTAAATAAAGTAGAGCTGGAGTACAAACCCAAGTGTAGAGTTGTTCACAGTGCCATATTGCTAGTACTACCTCGGGCCTTGGCACAGGCTGCCCAGTGCTGCACTCGCCAGTGCTGGGCAAGGCTTGGAGGTCAGTGCAGGACAGGGATCATGCCTGGTGAGCAGCTCAGTCACAGCGCCGTGGGCTGCAGGGTAAGACAGGTTAGCTCTACGGAGGTGTTGTGTTTGCCTCTCTGACTCAAAGCTAGAAAACAGCCCCTGGCTGGAGAAATGGAATATCCAAGGACTCCTGGAGCACACACAGTGCTTCTTTGGAGCCTCAGACAATCTGTTCGTACCCCAGGAATAAACAGTAAGCTAGGTGCAGTGATATAAAATACTAGAAAATGCTGAGTACTTTGTGCCAACTCAAATTCTTGCACGAGTCCCAGGCATACCTCTGCCTGCTGGCTGTGAGGCAAAAAGCACACGTGGAGCAAGGCTTTTCCAAGAAAAAGCCTTTTAGTGAGATGCAGATAGACAAAAAAATGAACTGCTGGCTACTGCTGTTGGTCCAGAAACAGTGCAGATTTAATACGTAATCTCCTTGTAGTATTAAAAGTGTCAAACAGGTTGTCCTTGCTGGAGGGAGTGACCAGCACTGAATCGTCTGGCTGATACTGAGAGCAGCAACAGCTGCCTCAGTGGTGGATCCACAGGCTGCATGCTCCAGGCACTAGAGATGCACCACACGCTGCACCCCAGCTGTTTTCCCCTTCTTGCCTGCGTTGTTTGTGCCTGCAAAGGTCTATAAACAAAGTGTTTGGAAAGGACAGAGTGGATGGCCTGGGCAGATCCAGGCAGGTCACACTGCTGTCAGCAGAGTTCTCATTGTTTCCAGCCAGCACAAGCCACCAAGGTGGCAGGATGTTCTTTGGGTGTGGCTGCCATCCTGCACTCCTGTTAGGCTTACTGACTTGAAAATAACAAAGCAGAGTGCATAAATCAGCACAGGGCAATGCATTCAAGGAGGATAAGCTGCCTTTCACAGTTAGTTTTAGCTCATAAATCAGGAATCAGAAATGAAAAGATGCAAACATTATATTAGGCATGTATATGTTTGGATAAACATCTGTGTGAAAACATTAGGGTGTTACTATGGCTAATGACACGCATAAATCCAATGAAAACTCTTTGAAAAACCTGCACTGTTAGGAAAAAATCAAAGCCATGTCATCTGTGAAGCAGCACTGTCAGCAGGCAGAGAGCACAGCCCAGGCACAGAGCGCAGTGCAGTAATTCTGCACCAGTGCGTCACTCCACAGCCAAAATTTACGCCAGTGGAAGGAAAAGCAGCACCTAATCTCATTAGTAGTTTTATTAACTGCCAAATCCTGAGATACTCACATCTGAAACCCCTGTCACAGTTAGCTGGAGATCATCCAACCTCTTTGCAAACAAGAAGGATCATTAATAAAGTCATTTATTTTTAAGACATTGAAAGTATTTTGCTGACAGACAGCTATATGACGATCACACAAACTGAAAAATGTAATTCAGAAAATACCATTTGGCACTAAACCCGTGGTCTCTGAAACCAAGAGGAAAGGACAAGCAATTTCTAAGTTTGCATTATCTATTAAAATAAAACAATCAATAAAGTACTCTTTTTTTTTTTTTTTTTTTTTTTTTGGCACTAGTTAAGAACTAGGCTGGAAAAGTAAACAGGGAAGGAATCACTCCTGTGTTTATGGTAGATGGCACCTAGTAATTTCGGACAGGTTTCCTTATATTAAAAAAATAGATATATTTGACTGTAAGCTTGCTAAATTTTTATTACAGACATTTACATAACCTGTAATTAATTACAGTTGTGAAGGCACTTCCATTCCAAAATCCATTCTTTCAAAACATTATTTGCAGTGATTTTGTGGTAAGGAATTATGTCACTTCTATGAAGATGTAAAACAAGACATAAACCAAACCAAAAAATTTCTAAATGCTTCTATTGTAATTTAATAATTACAAAAGTAACTCTCTTGAATTTTCAAGTTCTTCATTTACATGGTACCAAATGCATCCTCAGTCTAGCCTGAAGTTAAGTATTTCTGAAATAACAGTGCTGTTGTCATTGTCATATGCCAGACATCTTTGATAACTGGAAATACAGGATACCCTGATGCGAATATGACATGGCAAGTTTATCCTTTACTCCATCAGAGGCCTGATCCCATAAAACAAACTATCCTGGTTCTTACTGATTTCAGTGTAATCTGAAGATGCTCAGCAACTTTTACAAAGCATTTGGCATTACTCAGGTTTAAGACCCAAGCTGCACTGCTGCTTTCAGAGTTGGCCACTTCAAGTAGGCCATCTTTTTTACCTGCACATCTAAACAAGTGTTTCGGTTCTCAGAGACAACATAGAAGCCCTTGAGACAAAGCTAGCTAACAATTATGGATTTAGCAACCTAATTTCAAGGATTCTGATGAAAGTATTGGCCTCACTGCATGCTCAAATCAATTTCAGGTGTAAATATAGATTTACCTGAGAAAATGCACTGCTTTGTCCTGTTCTTCTTCCACCCTAGCCAGTGAAGGGATTCCACCATGATAGACACCTCTTTCTAATCCTCTGGTAGGGATGTTGTGGGTTTCTTCTGTAAAGATATCTATGTTAGCACTGGCTGAATAAGTACAGTTTTATGGCTTAATCTGTCAAACAGAATTAATTTGTCTGTAACTAATTATGCAAGTGTTCAGGCCTCAGAACAATTGTTAGTAGTGCAATCCAAGCCCTACAGATCATGGTAGCAGAAATGGATTCGAGGATGTATCAGTGTCAGCAGCTAAATTCCCATCAGGAATGTGGATGTCATGTGATAATTCAGGCTTATTTCAAATGTAGCTTTTAGAGAGGCCTCGGGTACACTTTTTGGAAGGGCAGCCTGACATGGAGTGGACTGTGCTTCACAATCTGTGACAGAGTAATTGGGAGCTATCAGAAGGGAGTATTTCTGCCCCAGTGGTTGCTGCGGGCAGGACAACTGATTTTGACAGAGACGGCCAGTACATTTGGGGTGAGGAGTCACTCTAAAGGAGGAAAGGTCTTTCAGAGGAAACTGAGAAAAGTGTAAGAACCAATTTAAAAAAAAAGGACTAAATCCTGCCTAAGCCGAATACCATTCCACTGCCAGAGGTAAGATGACTAGGCCAAAAAAGGCTAGAAAGATTAGTAGGCCAATGAACTGGGATACCATCCAGGACAAACTAAGAGAGATGTTCATAGGAAATCACCATTTTCCAGTGATACTAGGTTCTCTGTGTCTGAGGAACAAAATACTCAAACTTGAGAAATTAATTTTGCCCAGCCTGTGGGTCTCACATTATCTCTGAGGAGGGTAAATAAAAAATATGAACACCTCACTGCCAAGAGTCAAGGGGGTCAATATACCTAAGTTTCCAGAAACTCTAGCACTGACTCCAGGGTCTTACTGAAACTCCCACCGGTCTCTTGGGGTCGAAATCCTGCACCTGAAAGTGCACCTTAAAGCAACACAATTAGGAAAAATGGCCAAAGATGGAGGGCCAAGCCTAACGAGGGGCTTGCAGGTACACTTCTCCTTTCCTCTCTGTTTTTAACAGTTTAGGACTGAGTAATACCAACAGATGTGGGCATACACCTACCGAGCATAAACAGAATGAGTCATAAACCAAGATAAATTTATTTTCTGTACAGAAAATAAATGGAAATCAAAACTCAGGTAGTTCTTACCTAACATGTCTGTAAACAGTTTATTCTGTGGTTGTTCCACCACAGGAGTTGCTTTAATCTCGAAAGCAGGAATCTGGCCAGCCACTGCTGAGGACAGCAGATCAAGGCTTTTAACATCCCTGGCCCTGTTCTCATTCTTTGATTCAGGTTCATACTCTCTCCTTTTGGATTTTGTGAGATGGAATTCAGACTGCTGAAGAGAAGCGTGAGCCCTGCTCCCTTTCATCCTGACAGCTCCAGTACTAGAATCGCTGCTGTTTGTGCTGAGAGAGAGACTTGGCTGTCTGGAGGGCGCTTGGATATCTTGTTTCCCTGGGGAGGATCTGCTGTACTTTTTCACAGACATTTTTTCAGTTCCACTGGGTTCATCACTAGCGTAATCACCGTCAGAAAGATCCAAACTTCTGCCAGTGTGATCTGCTTCCTGAGGCCCATAC